>VMDO01017075.1:0-45900 GCA_007922755.1 Pedetes capensis | reverse complement strand
TACTATATAGTAAAAGATAGAGAAGACTTGGATGGGAAACTTAGATAGGAAGGGGGGAGGGGGGAACATAGAGGAGGGTAAGGGGTAACCTATATGTATAATGCTTATCAAATTGCATATATGAAAATTGTCACAACGAAAAGCATGTCAAAATGAATCACATTATGATGTACATTAAAAATTTCTAATAAAAAAAAAAGAAAGAAAAGAAAAGAAAAAGTTTTGAAACAAAGTGACCCAGTATGGAAAACACATGTCAGAGCCTCTAGAATGAGGCCCCAGCCTTAAGGTTTACAAGTCTAGCCTCAGTTTCTTCACTTGCAAAGCAGAGACTAGATTATCCACAGCTCAGGGCAGTTGGAAGATTTGGAAGATATGTAAAAAATGTACCTAGTACACAGTAATTATTCTGTTGTTAGGTGCTGTTGAGTTGGGTCTGACTCATAGTGGCCCTCATAGTGTTTTCAATGGTTGATTGTTTCAGGATTGCTTAGGGAGTGGATTGCCACGTCCTTCTCCCGTTTTTGCAGTGCTACCAACATGATAATATAGTTTATTCTGGTCAGGCCGATACAGTCCACACACAGACTGGGCAGTCACAGGAGAGTGAGGCACCTAACAGAAGATGTTTTCTGTTTTTTATGTCAATCTGTGTGTGTGGAGGTGGGGAGTAGCTTTCTACTGCACCTGCTGACTTACTATTTTTTTTTTACATTATATAATCTTTTCTGTGCATGTTCTTACCTCCATTTTAATTAGATTCATGGGCTTCTATGTCTAAGCTTGTGATGGTAATGAGCATATAATGAGGTTGGGTTCCATCTAAGGCTGAGATATTCTACAAGTGTGCATGCCTGACTTGGGGAAATTTCCTTGCCATGGTTTGAGATCTGTACATCCTGTCATCTCAGGAAGTCAAAAACCATTTCCTCTCCGAGTTTGTTCCCCGTTCCCTCTGGTATAAAAGATTCATTAAGAATTTAACCCTTAGCTGGGTGTGGTGGCCCATGTCTGTAATCCAGGAAAGTAAGGATGCTGAGACCGAAGAATGGTGAGTTCAAGGCCAGAGGCAGCCTGCGTTACTTAGTAAGACCCTATCTCAAAATAAAAAATAAAGTGGCAGAGCACTTGCAAAATACACACTGGGTTCAACTCCCAAGTAACACACACACACACACACACACACACACACAGGACTTAACCCTTAGTTCTCCTGAGTATCCCATCACTCATATCTTATATTTTAGCTATCTTCCTATTCTATCAGTAATATCTTCTATTTTTTTTTAAAATGTCTATGAAATTTGGTAGGTGGACAGTTTACAGAAATACAAGGCTTTGCTGGGCATGGTGGCTCACACCTGTAATCATAGCAACTTGAGAGACTGAGGCGGGAGGATGGCAAGTTCAAGGCCAGAGGCAGGCTGCATGACAGTGAAACCCTGTCTCAAAATAAATGATAAAAAAGGGGCTGGGGATGCAGCTCAGTGGTGGAGCATTTGCCTAGCATGCATGAGGCCCTGGGTTCAAGCCACTAGTACTGAAAAAAGAAAAATAAAAGAAACAAAAGGCTTAAGTGGAAAAGCTCTTCTCACTATTTAGAGGGCAGCATGACAGTGTTGTGAAACGTTCCCACAAGACAGCTGCTGCTCTGCTGGGTTTCGGCTACAGGGAGGGGCCCAGTGGGAACTCGTGGGAACCCCTGCCAAGCCTATGCTCCTAGGCAAGTCATCCTATGCCCCCAGACACTCCACAGCAGCATAGGATGTTGTTTCAGGCACAAGCAACTGTGTGGTTAAGGGGCCCATGACCCTGGGAAGGCAAAGGTTCCCCCACCCAACACTGCGGAGGCTATGGCAGAACACCCTCCCACCTTCCACAGTGGTTCCCAGAGAACACTGATTTCTGAGGTCATGTCAAGGGAAGTTATCAGATCTGGAGTAAAGGGAGGTCAGTTTAGAGGGAAAAGAGCCCTCAACACAGATAGTACATACTGACAGTCACTGGAATTGAGGGTAACTGACACCAGATAAGTAGCTGACACTGCATGGTTTCAGCAAATCACCCCAACACTTGGGGGCCTTCGTTTTTCCCTCAGTTTCTTCACCTGTGAAATGAGAGGACTTAACCCAAATGATTCAAATGGCCCTTTACTCTAAACTCAAGACTTCTACAATTTGGAACTAAGACTCAAAAGGCTGGGGCAATGTGACTGGGAAGGATGGATAGCTAGAAACCTCTTCCAGGCTTAAAATTCTCCAATTATACAAGCTTCTCTAATGGAAGCAAGAATTCTATGGCTAAAAAAGAAAAACAATTTGCTTCCTATGTGGCCCTCCTCTGAGGAGCACAAGGGCCTCCTTTTGCTTAAAAGAAACTACATCTTCAAACAATAAGTTGCAAAAAGACAAAGAAGGGAAATGGGAAACCCAAACATTAATACAGACTTTAGATTCACACTATCTAAATGTACCTCATTTAGATCCTGATTGAATTGTTGAAAACACTGAGACACTGGGGACATTTGAACACTGCATATTGATGACATTAAGGAATTATTAAGTTTTAGGTCTGATATTGGTACTGTTTACTATGTTTTTGAAAAGAATCCTTATCATTTAGAGATATGCAGTGAAGTATGTACAGATGATATGACATGATATCTGAGATTTGTTACAAAATAACCTAGTGGGGACAGGAGTGAAGGAGGCATGGGTGAAATGGCATTGGCCATGGTTGACAATTGTAGAAGCTGGGAAATGAATACATCCTATTTCCTTATAATTTATTTTTTGTGCATGTTCTAAACTTCCTCTAATAAAAAAAAATTAAAGGACATCTTGAAAGAAGTTACTAGCATATTGTTTTGCAGTAAATATACCTTAGCTTTCTCTTTTACAATCATAAACTCAATCAGCCATAAATCCGGCCATCTAAAGTCAAGACAGACATTCATGTATTATGTTCTTGGATTATGTATTGGCTGGGCAAAATGACCAGAGAACAAGCTGTACTTTTGCCTAAGGCAGAATTACCAC
Organism: Pedetes capensis; assembly: GCA_007922755.1. Lineage (NCBI taxonomy): Eukaryota > Metazoa > Chordata > Mammalia > Rodentia > Pedetidae > Pedetes > Pedetes capensis. The sequence goes on along the minus strand of VMDO01017075.1, from coordinate 42,862 downwards.
ATAAATAATCACTGTAATTTTTTAAGCAACAGTAGCTTTTCCATTAAAATACCTTTTAGATCTTCCTTTTTATTTAAGGAGACAGCATCCTTAAAAACAGTAACAGGGGTGTGAGAGTGTAGCTCAGTGGTCAAGTGTTTGTTTAGCAAACACAAGGCCCTGGGTTCTGTCTCTAGCACATACATGTGTGTGCACAAACACATGTAATACTAGCAGAAGAAAACACTCTGCTTCTCCAAATTATTTTAACTAAATAATTTATACTTTTGGAAGGGGATTTGAGATCATCTACTTGAATTTACAATTTATTTACAATTTGCAAGTTATTCACCTGTATTAACAGATGAGGGCTGGGGTATAGCTTAGTTGGTAGAGCATGGCTCTACACTTTCTGAGGACCTTGGTTCAATCCCCAGCACCACAAAAATGGGAGAAGGAGGTGGCAGCCCACTCCTGAAAGCAATCCCGAAACAGTCAGTCATTGAAAACCCTATGAGGGTCACTATGAGTTGGACCCAACTTGATGGCACCTAACAACAATTAACAGATAAAATACTGAATTACTTAAGAGACCATTCCAAGAAAAACTGAACCTACAGTAAGCACTGGACTAGATGTTTAAATTCAGAAAACTCATGACAATGCTTCAGAGAAGGGGCCTTCTTATTTTTTAAATAAAAATTAAAAAAATAAATAAATAACCGTTGAGGCAGAGAAGGTCCAGAACGCAGTGGCTCGGGTGCCACACTGTTCCCATCTGGCTCTCATCCCCTCCTACTGGAAAACATGCCATGGCTGTCGCTGTGAAGTGCATGTGTTTTTGCCAGGAACAGACACCATGAATATGCAGTAGTGCTTGAGGAATTCCTATTTATCATTTGGGATATTATGAATACATATAATCATTGAATTGAAACTCAAAAGATGGTTGGGTTTTATTTTGCTTTGTTCTATTTTGTGTGCTAGGGATGGAATCCAGGGCCTCACACTCTCTACCACTGAACTACATCCCCAGCCCTTGTAGTTTTTGAGAAAAAAAAAAGTGACTGTTAGCCTATCAGCAATGAAGTCTATAAAAATACGGAGATTAAGCCAAGGCTCAGTTTAAGAATGGATTTAGGTAGTGAGAAATCACTGGCTTAGCAGAACTCCAAGAAAACATTTCATTAATTAATCAAAGTACCTTGAGGGATTTTACCGCCAGTGCCAAGAGAACATATTCTATCAAACCTTGATGATGTAAAGCATTTATCTGCCCATGAAATACCTGAGTACAAATGGATCTATTTTAGATATTTATTTATAAATGGCCTTCCTAATCTCAAAATAGATGTCACATTAGAAAGCTTTCACATAAGGAAACAGAAAGCATGAGGTATTTTAAAGCTCCTTGTCCAGCTTGCTGATGGACAAAATCTCAGTTCATTCTGAGTCAACTCTGCAAAACTAAAAAGACAAAAGGTGAATTATTGAAAGGCGCAGCCTAGAATGGATAGCACTACACTCCTATAGGAACCAGTGTATCTAAAATAAGGATCTCAGTACCTACTGCATTAGCTCTTACAGGACTTGATCGCCGTAAACTATAATTGCTCAAGTACCTAGCCTTGCTCAAGAAGTACTTAGTTTAGCCCTGTTTCTTGAGCATTTGTGTGTGTGTGTGTGTGTGTGTGTGTGTGTGTGTGTGTTGCTGGGAATGGAGCTCAAGATCTTATAAAGGCTAGACAAGCTGAGCTACACTCCCAGCCTCTCCCTTACCCACTAACCCTCCCCATGTTTTGGTGCTAGAGATTGAACCCAGAACCCTACACATCCCCTACCCATGAGCTACACCTCCAACACCAATCATTTTACCTTTGTATCCTCAGCAACTACAGACCACACAGAAGGGGCTGACAAATGATTGCTGAATCAGGGAAGCAGGTGAATGGAGAACTATGAGGAAAGTCTGTTAAGCACACATTCAGAGTGCCTCACTTTCCTCCCAATTTATGCCTCTAAGGCCAGTCTTCTGGCTGCCTAGCCATCATCTGTGAGAGTTCGAGGAAAGTTTATATAAATAAAGCATTTGAAAGTCAAATACTTGCCATTTAAACCAAGGAACTCTGATATTTAAAGGAAATCACAGGCCCGTATCCCAGCACTCAGGAGGCTGATGCGCGAGGATCCCTTGCTTGAGATCAGCCTGGGCTACATAGCAAGACCTTGTGTCAAAAAACCTAAATAAATAAGCAATAAATAAATAAATGAAATTGATGGTAAAAACTATAATGGAGGAAATATTCTCTCCCCTTCTTAATGAACATATATTTGCATATTCTCAGTTTGCTTTAAGCAAGAGACACCTGGTACAAATCTACACCTTGCTTCACCATCACTTGAGTAACTCTATTTCATATTCTTTAAAGCTCTCAATCAGACAACAGAGAGATCAAATAAGCTGAAATAATCCAGCTTCTGGACTAGTTTAATCAGTACTGCCTGTGACCTATTTTTAATATCAGATGGCCAGAAGGTTCCTAAATAATAGAGTCCTGGAGGGCAGCCCAGGCTCCATGAAGCCAGACTCTTAGCTTTTCAGCTTCCTTTAGCTGATACGGGATGAACTAACCAGAGTTCCTGAGTGGGGAGGTAATTGCCAGGTAGGCAACATATCTCTAGAGCACATCTTCAAAGTAAACCCTGAGGCAACAACGTTATAGGCTTGTTATCTGGCATAGGGATGAGAGCTAGTGAGAGATGCTGGCACACAGTAGGCATTTGATAAGCACTTCTTAATTGGTACCAACATAAAAATCAAAAATCTGACTCAAGGTTTCAGAAGTCCCAGCCAGGGACAGTTCAGGGAAGAAGGAAGGACCCAGTATGGCACTGACTTATGAACAGGTAGGAACTGGCGGTGCTATCATCCCTAGCCACCCAGAGTGGTAAGAATATGGGCAGACCAGGGCCAGCAGAATAATCTTGATTGTCCAGGGTTTAAACTTTCATGGAATATTTCATGGATCTTGAGTAATCTTGCCAGATTTAGCAGATAAAAGCACAAGATGCTCAAATGAATTTCAGATAAGTACTACTAATTTTTTTCTCCCTAACTCAATTACTAATTTGTTTTTTTCAGCGCTGGGCATCAAATTCAAGGCCCTGAACATGCTAGATAAGAGCTCTACCACTGAACTACATCCCCAGCCCCCTGAATACTTTTTAAAGAGACATATACCCAAATGTTTCATGACACAGATTTATATTGAAAAGCTATTTGGTGTGTATCTGAAATTCAAGTTTAATTGGGCATCCTATACTTAATCTGGCCATCTTTCTCCAGAGAGAATAGAAAGGTAAGTCACAGACCACCTTACTTCATTTAGGTTTGTAAAACACTGTCCACAGTACTAATGGAGCTTAGGGGTGGATAATAAAGCTTAGATGTGGATAATGAAGATCTATCCTTTTTTTTGAGATAGTGTCTTGCTATGTAGCCCAGGCTGGCCTCAAACTCGAGGTCCTTTTGCCTCAGCCTCCCAAGTGCTGAGACTGCAGTTGTGTGCCACCATGCTGGGCAAGGATCTACTTTCTTAAGAATGAGAAAAGATGTTGATCAGAGCTGCCTGATCCTAGGTCACATGAAAGGAAGGACAAGGATGAACGAATGAATGAATGAATGAATGAATAAATAAGTAAATAAATAAATAAATAGGACAGGGTTTTTCAGCCTCAGCACCAAATCTTTGAATGGTTAATTCTCTGGTGGGAGGCAGGCAGCTATTCTGTGCATTCTAAAATGTTTGTTGCTGTTGTTGTTAGGTGCCATTGAGTCGTGTCCAACTCATAGCAATTGTTTCGGGATTGTCTCGGGATTGGATTGCCATATCCTTCTCCCATTTTTGCGGTGCTGCGAATTGAACTCGGTACCTCAGAGACTTCAGAACAGTGCTCTACCAACTAAGCTAAATCTCAACCCCCTCTGTTTAGCAGCATCCTTAGTGCCTACCTGTTACATCCCTAATAGCATCCCCCTGATTGTAACAATCAAAAATGTCTCCAAGTATTGCAAAATGTCTCCGAGGGGCAAAATTCCTTGTTGAAATCAGTGAGTTAGAAGAAGTGGTCAAATGAACAGACAGTGTCACATCCATTAACCAGTAGTCACATAAAAAAAGATTATTCTCCGGGAGATATTCCCAGCTAGGCCAAGTCCCTCCAAAACCATAACAGGGAGGAGACCACCTAGCCATTTCAGCTCAATCAGAAACCCTTCAGCTGCCAGAAGCACTAGAGAAAAACCTTTGGTGGGCCAAGCCCATGAAGTTCTGCAAGGCCCTGCACACATCACAGCAGGCAGGACATCGCATCCAGCCTTTGAAGATGTTCCTTTTAAGTTAACCTCCCCTCCAACTAAACTTTTTCCAAATCTCCTCCTGCCATTTGGAAGTTGAGTGATTCTCAGCTGAAAAGGCCTGTATATATGAGGTGCAGATGGCAGCAGTTAGGGCCCTCACCAGATGCTGCAGTCTCTAATTTGATTGAAAGGATATAATTAGACAATAGAAACACTTTAATGAAAGAGCAAAACATGGAAGGAGGGAAGGATTGAAGGTCCTTAACTGATGCCAAAACACCCACCAGTAATAGAGGCTTTGAGTCTGGGGAAAGGCAAGGGGAAAGCCCCTTAAAAAGACAGTCCCCATCCTGTTTATTTCCCCATAGACATAGGAATAGGAATTTTATTATTGTAGATTTCCACTGTATTTTATGTGGGAACAATCTGATTAGAACCAGAAGAGTCTTCGGAAGAACATCAAAGGAAAACAAATATGGCTTCTGTGGTCATTATTAAAAATATTTTTACCAGTCCAATAATTTTCTTTGAAGATGATTTTTTATAGATTGAACAGCAGCAAGTAATTTACATACTGTGATGGGATTGGTTAACAGTTCTTACTATTCTAGAGGAGGGCTACTTGGTCGCCATGTTGTCTTGTGACATTAGGACTCTCCAGAAACTGCACAGCCATGTAACATATCTGCCTGGAGGATATAAAGAGACCACACAGGGTCATTCATACATGCTGATAGCTACAGCCATCATGAATCATCTTTAAAAATTGTCTATGCTGTTTTTGCTATTTCCTAGTTTTAAAACTGAGTATGAGTATACTGTGCTGGTTCTAACCAAGAATCTAACCAAACTGAAAGAAATCCAGCCCTCAAAGTCTGCAGTTGATAATGTGGTGTGACACTTGGGATTGGAGGCAGCCACAGCCTCCCCAGACCTCTAGAAGCAGGGCCCCGCCCTTGTGGTAAATTGAACAATAAAAGTTTAATGCTTTGGTTACTTGCCAGGGATTAAATCCACAGCAAGGGAAACTGGAAGCTGAGCCCAGCAGAGAAGCAGCCCTGAGAGAGTCCTGTTGTGGAAGTGGGAGAGAGAGTGGCCTACACCCTTGTCTGTGAAGGTGCTGCCTAGCACTCAACTTTATTCCTCTCAAACTGGTACAAGTCCAGGCTAAGGAAGTATTTACCTAGAAAGAGGATATAAAAAGAGAGGAAGAGATTCCCGTGGAGGATAAGGCAAGTTTCCGGACAGTGGCTATTTGTAAGATGTACAGACATCCCTCTGACATTCTATAATGCCGTCTCTCCTTTCCTGATTCAGTCTGAATCCACCAAGTGTCTCAGAACCTGAGGTCTGGGCAACAGGGGCTACTATCTTAAGAGGAAGACAATGATCATAAGAGAGGGAGAAAAACATAGAGACCCAGGTCTGCTTCTCCTAAACAAATACTTTGGGGTTCCAGCTGGAGTCTCAAGGTCAAATTGAATGTGGAAGGAATGTCAGTCATCTTTCTCACCATGTAGAAGCTGCAAGTGAGCCAGCCAGACACTAACCTGCCAAGTAGCACTGGGGTGCTTAGGGAGCGCTCACCTCAACACCTCTGGAGGTAGTCTTCTAAGGGACACACTTGATTCCTGCTATGTGGTCCTTATTTAAGAAGCAAAAACGCAAGACGAAAGCTACAGATCCAAACTTCCGGCCTCTCTCTCAAGTGTTTTGCATTAACTGTTCCACAGTACAAACACAATCAACTTGGTATGTTTGAATGTTTCATTTTGCTTTTTCAAAAATCTTTTAATTAAAACAAAATAATCAGCCATACTAAGCACATTGTTGTTTTGTAAAGACCACTTTAACTATGACAATAGAACCATAGAAATAAAAATTAGCTGCTTAGGAAAGTGACAGAAATTTGTTTTCTTTTTTCTTTTTCCCTCCCTCCCTTCCTTTCTTCCTTTCTTCCCTCCTTCCTTCTTTCCTTCCTTTCCTTTTTTTCCTGGCTGTTTTTTTTCAAGGCTGGTGCCACCTGCTGCCTGGGCTTTCCTCTTAGAAATCGATCTCTCAACAGTTTGTTTGAAGCAACATCTGCAGACATAGTTGAACGAACAAAGTATGGGCCAGCTCTGAGGCAGGCACTATTTTCTTTTGCAGTGCACCCTCAACCTGCACATTGATTTTCCCTTTAAACCATTTTTTTAAGTATTATTAAAGATCCCAGTGTATGTGCTTGAACTTTCCCCTATCTGTATCTATTTTAATCATGATCAAATATAACTTTTACCATTTTAACCATTTCTCGCATTTTATTTATTTATCCATTCATTCACTTATTTTTTTTATAGATGGGGATCACACAATATTATCCAGGCTGGCCTCAAACTCCTGGGCTCAAGTAATCCTCCTGTCTCAGCCTCCTGAGTAGCTGGGATGATAGCTGCACCTGCCATGCCTGCCCCTATATATATCTTAAAGTTAGTTAAAAGTAAATGGTAAAAGGTTATGCAGTCACCAAAATTAAAATCAAGCCTCCTGGCAGGAGGATCGCAAGTTCGAGACCAGAGGCAGTCTGTGTAACTTAGCGAGACCCTGTCTCAAAAAAAAAAGTGAAAAAAAATGGGCTGAGGGTGTAGCTCAGCGGTCCAGCACTTGCAAAGCATGCAAGCACAAGGCCCTAGGTTCAAATCCCAGTACTGAAAAAAAAAATTAAAAATGTATGTAAGATCCAAATTCCAGAGCCCATAAAGCTTTACTGGAACACATCCATGCTTGCTCACTTTGTCTATTCCTGCTTTTGTCCTACAAAGTCAGAGCTGAGTAACTGCAACAGAGCTAGGATGTGGCCCGCAAAGCCCAAATTATTTACTGTCTTGCTCTAGGTTAGAGCCTCAAGTGGCATTCCAGACTCAAACATTACAAACTAAAGATGGTATACTGCCTATTACCAGAAATCTCTAATCTAGATATTGCGAAGAAACTTAAAGCAATATATTTTGTCTTAACCACTTACTGCTTTTGCTCCAACTATGCTAAATCATGAGTGTATCAAAAATATCTATGCTGAATGTACCAACCTGCTGTTGGTTAGTAGTGAACCTACATGCAATGCTTTCTTGCTTTAAAATTTATATAAAGGAGCCAGACACAGTGGCACATGCCCATAATCCCAGTGACTTGGGAGGCAGAGGAAGGAGGATCACAAGTTTGAGGCCAGAGGTAGCCTGTGCAACTTAGTGAGACCTTCAAATTAAAAATAAAGGGGGTGGGAGTACAACTCAGTGGTAGAGCAATTGGCTCTGGGTTCAATCCCCGGTACTGCCAAAAAAAAAAAAAAAAGATTTATAAAAGGACTCATCGCATACTCAAACATTGAAATCATTTGTCTAAGGGGCCAAAACAAATTTTCACCAAAGGATCAGAGTTCTTTGATGTGGGTCAAAACAGTGTTTCTTAAAACACTCAGAACACACAAGTAACTGATATGCATATTGGTTGGCTTTACTCCTTCACTGCTTCAGCTCCCACATTGTGTAAAGTAATTTTATTAGCACTAATGAAGTTTCCAAGAGGGGCAAGACTCTTAAGAAAATATGAAGCTTTCATAACTGAACTCAGGTTTTACAGCAAAACATTGTTGTCAGGTGCCCAACTCATAGCAACCCTCATAGGGTTTTCAATGGCTGTTTTTCGGGATTGTTTTTTGGGAGTGGGTTGTCATGTCCTTTTCCCATTTTTTATGGTGCTGGGGATGGAACTCAGGGCCTCAGAGGATACAGTGCAACACTCTACCAACTGAGCTAAACTCTAGCCCACAGCCACACATCCTACTGGCTAATAAGACAAATTCTAGATGACCATTTAGAGGAAAATGAAAAGAAGACAATCTAGATTCCACTAGTAACCTCTATCTTCCTTATTATCAATTGTAAAGGAAGAGAGAAAAATCTCAAAGGAAGAATAGAGAGACGGGAGATCATTTGGGGTTAACTATACACTGTAATTAGAAGTAGCATTGATGGAGAATGAGCTAACTGCTTTTATAAAGTCAGCATTCAAAAATGCAAACCACCAGTAATTTAAATATTACAAAATTGTACAGAATACAACTATCAGAATAATTTTTTCCATCCACAAAATTTTAGAGAAAATTACAGTATCACAAAATATGAAATGGCAAGCTTGGCATACCCTCAATGTAAAACATGTTTTTGATTGGAAAGGGTTTAACAAACTAGTGGGTAGGCTCTTGACAGGATATGATGCTGAAGACTATGTGGTATGTCTGTAAAATTGCTCCTGGAATCAGACAGAAAATGTCACAAAAGCACTGAGGTACCAGAATGGTAAAGAACCAAGCTGGCTAGGCTCTGAATTGAGAGCTTGGGCTACTTATCACAAATTGTTTCACCAATGGTAATTTATTTGTCCTTACCCCAGACTCCCAAATAAAAGCACACCAAGATTTGGGGTTTAAGCCACCTACCATCTGCTGCATTTGACCTAGTCGAAGCATAGGTGCCTTGCAGATTCTACCCCTGAATGAATTCAAGCAGAGTTGGCTCACACAATGCTTTTCAGAGCTACTATTCTGCTCTTCCTAGAAGAGGAACCAGTCTATTTCCACCCAGACATCTTTCTCTCCTTAGAGGACATTAAATCCTGAACATACAGATGGCAAAGTAGAGCTAAGGGGTTACTAGGTTACAGTTATGTTGACATGCCTTGGCTCTCAGAAGGCCCCTCCCTCACTCCTCACATATTGCAAACAATAGAAGTGATCAAATTGTAGAAGTCCTATAGAAGGCAGCAGTCAGAAACCACTTACAGAGCCTCAGGTTTAGAGCGCTCTGAGACCCTTGCTCTACAGATCTAAAGCCAAGCTTTGCCTTTTACAGGGATTCATCAGATAGGAAGCTGACAGCAGTGCTAGGGTAAATGAGGTGTTTAGCACTTGGTGAACTGCAAAGCACTATAAAAAAGTATTATTAAAATGTTTATTGACTGCCTTCTATGTGCAAGTGTGTTACATACAGTATATCATTTAATCTTCACAACACACTGCGAGGGAGTTATCATCATCTCCCCTTTATGGATGAGGAAACTGAGGCTCAGAGAACTGAAGGCAAGGCCCAAAGTCACTGAATAAACGACAACATCAAATCCTAGCTTTTTCGCTAATCCAAGCTGGCAAGTGAACAAAGCAACTCTTGAGTTTTCTTTCGCCAGCAAAATCCTGTCTTTCCAACATTCAGTCTACAATTTTGGGTGGAGAACCCAGAAGCTAGTTTTCCTCTTCCAGCAGACCGGTATCGAACTCTTCTCTTCCCTTCTCTTTCACAAATGTCCTGTGCTCAACACCCAAACAACCTGCCGAGAGAGTTAAGTGGGTCAGGCAACACCGTCTTGCCTGCTCTTCAACGTGGAAAAGGTTCTGCTACAAGGAAAAGTGTGTGTGGAAGTCCCAGCTTCCATCCTGATCCAGGACACCACCAAGGGAAGCACTGACACTGACCTTGGCCTTGGCATTGGCCGAGGGAGCAGGTAACCTGTTTAAAGTGTGGGGTTATCCAGGACACGGGACTCAGCGTGGCTCCCGGCTGAGCCGTCACCTGAGTCCTGGGAAAGTTCAAAGCCGCCCCGAGGTGGAAGAGGGGAAGTACTGGCTGGGCACAGAGGCGTCTCAGGACCCCAACCCGTCTCCAGCAGAGCAAGCACGTCACCCTGACTGAGAGGTGGAAGCTGCAGCTTCAGGTCGGCCCAGCGTGGACCCAGACAGAGGGGCTGGGCGCCCGCTCCTCCCGCCTCCGCACTGGCCACTGCGCCAGGAGGCGCCGGGGTCCCCGGCGTTGGCGGGAGGGGAGAGAAAGGGGGACATGGGAGCGTCGCCGCGAGGCTCGGGGAGGGGACCCCCACACGCGGCAGTGTCGCTGAAGGTCTCGGGGAGGGGGAGCAGCGCCTGGAGGCGGCAGAGCCCGGGGTGCGTCACTGAGACGCTTGGGGACCGGATGGGCTTGGGGGCGTCCCAGCCCACGGGGCGTCGCGGGGGCCATGGGGAGCCGCGGCTCCCAGGCTCTGAGACTGAGGCGACGACTCCGCCCGGGGGAGGCCACGGACGCCTGGCGAAGGGACCCAAGGGGCGCGAAGGCGGGGAGGGTACGGCCTCGGCGCGTCGCTGAGGGGACCCGGCGGCGCGGGGCGTCCCAAGGGGCTTGCGGAGGGGTCCTGGGAGTACCGAGTCGGGCTGGGGGCCTCCAGACCGACCGGCCCGTGTCGCCCATCGGGCGGGCTCCACGCCGGGGGTCGCTCACTCACCGGGTCCGGGGCCGAGGCCGGGGCTGGGCGCGGGCCGGGCCGCCAGCACGAGCGCGGCGGCGGAGAGCAGGGCCAGGCGGGCGGCGGGCGGCGCCATGGGCCGTCAGTGCGGGGCCCCGGGGCGCGGCCCGGGGGAGAGCGGGCAGCTCTGGGAGCCGGGGGCGGCCATGGGAGCGGGACGCGGGGCTCGCCTGTGGCCCCGCCCCGGCCGCCCGGCTGCTCCGCCCCGGCCCGCCCTCCCCAGCACCGCCACCGCCCCGGCTGCCCCGGAGTCCGCCTGACTCCGCCAAGAGGCTCGCAGCGCGGAGCCGACTGCGCATGCGCGCCCCGCCTCCGCGCCTGCCACTCAGGCGCCAGGCCCCGCCCGCCGCCCTCACCTGGGACCGCCCCGCGGCGTGCCAGGTGTGGCCAATCCAGGGGTGGAACCAGCAGGTGAGGGGCGGGATCCAGGGCCCTGCCTCCGAGTCCCCACACTGAGGTTTGGCCCAGCAGAAAGGGGGCCGGGCGCCCAGTGACCCCAGCTCCACCCTCACTTGGGTCGTGACCCACGCGCAGGCTCAACCACAGCGGTAATAATTACAGCCGCAATTTGCAAGGCTCTTTTCCCTGCTTAGCTCATCGTAGTGGTTAGCAAAAGGGTGCCGTGGAGGCAGCCTGTCCAGGTTCATATCCCACCCGGTCACCTGGAAGACTGGTCAGATTTAAAGAAACGAAAACTCTGACTTCACGTCTTTTCTTCCTTTAAATAGGGGTGGGTTGACAGTAACTACTCCCCAAAGCGGCTGTACTAAAGGCGACAATGCAAAGAAACTTGGGCATGCACAGTCAGGGCTCAGTTAATGTTCAATTACTTCCTCGGTGCCAAGCCTTGCAGCCCCAAAGGAGATGGCATACTGAGCCCTGGTTCAGAATCCTATCACACGTCCTGTGTCAATTAAGGCAAGTTTCCTGACCTGAGCCTCAGTGATCTGCAAAGTAGGAACCACAAAAGATCTTCCCGGGACGAGACGAGATGGCAGCAACTAAATTGCCCAACGAAAAGTCCAGAAATGGGACAGAGATGCACATTTTGCACGGAGACTGAGGCTTCGAGAGCTCGTGGCTACTAAAACTCTCACCCGCCTTTCCTCGCTGAGGTCTTTCCTAGCCGCACCTGGGTCCTTCACAGGCCTCCCTCCTCCCCCTTCCGCCCTCAGGCGAAAGGGATTTTCCTATTGCTCCCGCCTAAAACGCCGCGGTGACGCCCGACAGGACAGGTCCAGGCGGCGCGCCGGGCGCTTTCAAGTCCCTGGTCCGGGGCTTGCAAGTGTGGGCCTGCGCTGGGCTCCGCGGCGGGAACATCTGCCCTCGTGTGCCGACTCGCAGCGCCCAGAGAGGGGCTGGGCGGCACCGGCCCCGCAGGCTCCCCAGCCTGCCCTGAGTGCGCCTGCCCATGTGTCACCTCGCCCACCGCTAGAGCCAGCCGTCCTCCAGGGCCGGGCCCCACGGATGCAGCCGCCTCCCACAAGGCCTCTCTCTCCATCTCTGTCCCTTCCCACCCACACCTCCCAGCGCTGTGGCAAGAAAACTCTTGTTCAATCGTTCGTTTTCACTGGTATTCCTGAGTTCAAGAAGACTTTGGGCTCCTGATTGGAGCATGGGGACACCCCCACCACCCAGATGTGCTCCTTCCGGGAGGGACACACCCTCCAAATCCCACCTGCTGTCTCCCACTCAGGCTCAGCCTTTGACTTTACAATGGGGGCCATCCCCCACCTTCTCCAACAGGACCTGAAAACTCTTCACCTCTGACTTGCACCCTCACAGGCAAAGCCACTTTCTAAGACAATGAGAATATGTAGGTGAGGCACAAACACTAGATACAGGTGAACCTTGCTTCCTATGACAAATGCTGGAGAGCATGCCAAGCAGTGGGGACACCACCACCAACAGCACTAGTCCAAACCTTCCTCCTGGGATTTACATCCAAGTCAGAACAGGAAGGGAGCATGAGGATTTCAGACACCCAAAAGTCCTACAGAGACAAGAAAGAAAAGAAGAGAGAGAGAGAGAGAGAGAGAGAGAGAGAGAGAGAGAGAGAGAGAGAGAGAGAGAGGGAGGCAGGAAAAAAAGAAGAGAGAGAGAGAGGCAGGAAAAAAAAAAGAAGAGAGAGAGAGAGAGAGAGAGAGAGAGAGGCAGGAAAGAAAAGAAAGAAAGAAAGAAAGAAAGAAAGAAAAAAAGAAAGAAAGAAGAGAAAGAAGAGAAAGAAAAGAAAAGTGACAAAATGATGTGTGGACTATTTTGAATAGCATGCTGGGATGCTGGAGTCATAGCTCAGTGGTAGAGCGCTTGCCTAGCATGCATGAGGCCCTGGATTGGATCCCCAGGACTACAAATACCAGACAATCTACAGGGCACTGGAGAAAGTTGTGCAAAGCAGTGCACAGTTCTCTGGAGTTTACTAGATCCTTTCCGCATCTCATTCCAGTTTCAGAGGAGAAAATAGGAAGGAGCACATGGGAGGTTCGAAACAAGGTTGATTGGGCCAACTCAGGGAATCCAGGCCTCCTGATAATAGCTTTAGGCAGGAAGGTGATCCTGTGGGGCTGGATCAGCACTCCTTCTTTATTTGGCTCTCTTCCCCTTGGGTACAACCAGGACCAGCACTATAATTTGCATGGCCCAATGACAAATGAAAATGCAGGTTTCTTTGTTCAAACTTAAGAATTTTAAGATGATAACAGTGTTGTTGTTAGGTGCCAAAGAACTCTTAACCACCCTGTGTACAACAGAACGAAACACTCCCCAACACTGTGCCATGCCCGACACTGTGTCAGTGCTTCTCTGCTATTCATAGGGTTTTCGATAGCTAAGATTGTTTGTGAGAGTGGGCTGCCATGTCTTTCTCCCATTTTTTTGTGGTGCTGGGGATCAAACCCAGGGCCTCAGAGTGCACAAAGCAAGCATTCCACCAACTGAGCTTCCTTGCTGTTAAGATGACAGCAAAGCATTAAAGCAAGAACGGGGCTCTTCTAAGCATGGGGACCTGTGTCCATGAAATTGGCTGGACGTACAACAGAATTCAAGTGTTCAGCAACTGCCCACTCTAGCTGCTATAAGAAACATCCCTCCAGCCTTCCCTATCACCACATTCTCTTTTTCAGCTTAAAGCCCAGCACAGGTGATGGAAACAGTGTACAAGAGGCTAAAAATACAGCTGAGTGTGTCCAGGTCATGGTGCTTATGAGCTCAAGGTCTTTTGCTCAGTTATGTGGTCCTGGCCTCCTGGCAGGGAGCAGCCTAAGATATCATTTCAGAGCTTCACAGGCCTGGAGTGTTTAGAGGTTTTATTTCATGGAAAGAGTGAGGACATTGATTGCAGTCCCCAGGCATCCAGGAAAATGTTGGTGTTGGTGTGTCTATTTGCCTCCTTGCACTCTGCAGTCTAGCCCTTTTTCTCCTCTGAGCATGCACAACAGTATTTGTCAAGAAGCTGGGAGACCTAAGCTGGTGGAGTTTGGGTCAGTCTAGTGTCTGAAATTCTAGTAGAGATAATTTCTGCTCAATGGAAGTCAAGTTGTAGGCAGAACACGAGACAAGGAATCTGATTGTGATGATAACAATAACAAACATCTACTGAGGATTTTACTAAATGTTGTGCCGTGTTTATAGTCAAATTCCACATAATCCTTGTCTGGCCCCTCAGTACACAGAGAAGTGAAATGACATGCCCAAAGGCCATGTGGTGGCAGGCAGGTAGGCTCTGATCCCAGGCAGTGGAACTCCAGGTCTGTGCTCTGAAGAGCCATACTAAATTTGCCTCCTTGTCGCTATCAGGCTCTACTGACAAACACTGACAGAATGGTCCTGGGCTGGGATTGAAGGGAGGCAAGTAAAGTATGAATACAGGCTCAAAATTTAAGAGACTTAAAAAAAAGCACAGTAAAGAACTCAGTGGGCTGGGACTTAGCTCAGCTGGTAAGAGCGCTGCGCTGCAGTCTCTGAGGTCCCGAGTTCGATTCCCAGCACCGCAAAAATGGGAGAAGGACCTGGCAATCCACTCCCAAGGCAATCCCAAAACAGTCAGCCATTGAAAACCCTATGAGTCTCGCTATGAGTTGGATACCGACTCGACGCCACCTAACAACAACAAAGAACTCAGTGGTCAAGATAAGTATTATTTAATAAATATTTTATACATCTAATAAGTATATTTAATAAATAACCTTTTAATGCAATGAACAAAATATTAACAGTCTCTTTTTTGTGGTCTTGGGGTTCAAGTCCAGGACCATGTGCATGCTAGGTAAGTGCTCTACCACTGAACTACATCCCAGCCCAATTATCAACATTTTCTTTTTTCTTTTCTTTCTTTTCTTCCTTCCTTCCTTCCTTCCTTCCTTCCTTTCTTCCTTCCTTCCTTCCTTTTTTCCTTCCTTCCTGCCTTCCTGCCTTTCTTCCTTCCTGCCTGCCTTCTTTCCTTCCTTCCTGCCTTCCTTCCTTCCTTTCTTCAATACTGGGAATTGAACCCAAGACCTCACGTATACCAGACAAGTTGCTCCACCACTGAGCTGCACCCCTAGCCTCCTTTTTAATTTTTTTTATTTTTGAAACAAGGTCTCACTAAGTTGCACAGGCTGCCTCTGACCTCAAATCTGCAATCCTCCTGCCTCAGCCTTTCAAGTTGCTGGGATTACAGGCATGTGGCATGGTGCCTGGCTCCACTGTTAACATTTTAAATAAAGGCAGGATCCGTAGTCCCAATGCTCCTTTGGGCTCAGGCTTGACTCAGCACTGTGTGGTTACTGATCTTGTCTCCTAGGTTTTTGGTTTAGGCATCTTGCAATGGGAAATTTGAGAGAAGCAGTAGTTTGTTCTAATGGGGCGAAGGAAGAGAAGAATCTTGTCTTGAACATAATGAGTGAGAGGTATCTGTGGCGCTTTCTCGTGTGCATGTTTGGGTTAGAAATGAAGAAATGCAAGTCATCTGTACCCAAGATCAGGTGACAAGTGGAGGGAGGGCAGCCAGGACACTATCATTTTGCATCCCAGGCCCATGATTCGTGCATATTCAGCACATGTGGTCTAAACCACTGGTCCTGTAAGTTTGGATCATAGTTCAGGAATCTTTTCAAATCCTCTCTCCAAAGTTTTTCTCTTCTTCTGCATCATGAACCTCAGATATGTTCCCACATGGGTGTGGAAATTTGTTGGTTGGGTGTTAAAATAAAAACATCTTCTGAGGAAACAAGAAACAATAATTCCACTAGAACTTGGAGGGTGGGACCATAAAAAGGGGAAGACAAGAGTTCATTTAAAATGGGCTCAATTTCTTCTTGACCCACCAGAAAAAGGATAAGAGCTAAGAGAAACTAAAGAGAAGGGAAGATAGAAAGCAAGCAAGCAAGCAAGAAAGAAAGCAAGCAAGGAAAAAAAAAAAAAGATCATAGGAGCTAAAAATACTAGGAGGAGAGCTTGGCTAAGCGTCAAAGAAGCGCAGATGTGTTTCCAAATAGGAGCCCTGGTTTAGTTATGTCAAGAAGTGCACCTCCAAATGATGAGTGAAAAATAAAAGTTATTTAGATTGAGCTCAGCAGAATAAAATTTAACAGCTTCATAGGAGTATTAAAGGGAACAATGCTTTCAGTAACACAGAGGCCCCTCTGCCTCAACCCCAAGTTCTCTGGATCATATGTTGACACCAAAGATGGAAACTTTCACTCACCATGGTTTCAGGACCCTGGACCAAATGGTCTTTCCAGCCTGACTTTATAATTCTAAACAACCTTGAAGGAAAAATCTCCATTAAAGATCAGCTACTTTCCTTATCAAATCCACAGGTGCCCACTTCCTTTTCCATCTAATGAAATACAGAATATTCCAGAATACTCTCATAATCAGGTGGGAAATGTTGCTCCCATGCACACACCACTTCTGTGAGGTCAACCAATCTGACAATGTGTGTGTGTGTGTGTGTGTGTGTCAATGTAGTGCCTCACACATGCTTTGAGAGTGCTCTATCATTGAGCTGCACCCTCAGCCCATTTTTAAACTGGGGTTTGGCTCAGTTAGTAGAGTGCTATGCCACACTCTCTGAGGACCCAGGTTCAAGCCCCAGCACTGCAAAAACAGGAGAAAGACGAGGCAATCCATTCCTGAAGCAATCCCCAATCAGCCATTGAAAACCTTATGAGGATCACTATAAATTGGACATGACTCAAAGGCACTTAACAACATCAACATCTTGAGGCAGGATCTCACTAAGTTACACAGGCTGCCTCTGCCCTTAAACCTGCGATTCTCCCACCTCAGCCTCTTGAGTAACTGGGGTTATAGGCATGCACCACCGCGCCTGGCTAATCTGACAAATACTTAATGATGATGGCTCACGAGAAAAGAATCTGACAAATACTTAGTGATGATCAATCATGAGAAAAGAGATGCTGTGATACCGAAATCAGATCAGAAATACTGCTTACCTTAAAGGAGTCTATTGCTTGGCTTTACAAACCCAATGGATACATGAGAAAGACCTGAAGATCTACATCATACCAAATGTTTGATTATGTCACTTAGGCCAGGGTAGCAGGGGCTAGAGAAGGTTCAAGGAGCAAATGAGGCACAATATAAATAATGTTAATATGAATGCTATTTATTTATTTTCTACAGATGTATTCCTCAATTCAGTCTGCACCACCCCAAAGGCAGAGGTGCAGTGACTTTCTTCTTTTGTATCCGATTCCAAGAACCTTATTTACTGGGTGCTGATTTGCACCAAAAGTCATACCAGGTGCTTCATATGCTTGTCCCAGTCCATCCTCACATTAATCGGTGGTTAGGCACTATTACTGTCCCCATTTCACACATGAGGAAATTCAGGTTCAGAGATACGAATTCACTTGCCTGTTGAGAAATAGATCTGGGATGCCAACTTGGGCAGAGGAACTCTTGAGCCCAGAACAAGTCTCCTGACAAGTATAGGACTGGAATTGGGCCCAGGGACTGTGGGTGGAGGGGCTGAGTAGAGAAGAAGCAAAGTGTCACAGTGATAACTGTGAGTAGTTCAGAGCAGGAGCAGTGTAGACTTTGGTTAAATACGGCTTTTGTTGATTACTAGCTGTGGGACCTGGGGCATGGATCTTGACCAACTTGTGCCTCAGTGTCTTCATCTCTAAAGTAGGGGTGGCAGCGGTATCTACTCTCATAGGACTCTGCGTAGTATTTCAAGACAGGACACTTGTTACATGCTCAGAATGGTGCTTGGCCTTTAGTAAGTATTCAATAAATACTAATTTTATTTATTTATATTTGCTTATTTATTTACTTATTTTTGCAGTAGTTGGGGTTTGAACCCATGGCCTCGCACACACTTTGCAAGTGCTCTACCACTGGCTAACACCCCAAGCCTATATTTTATTTTTTATTTTTGAGACAGGGTCTCGCTAAATTATACAGGCTGCCTCCACCCCCACCCCCCCACTGAGTCACTGGGATTACAGGCGTGTGCCACCTCGCCCAGCAATAAATGCTAATTGTATTGACGTAAGAGAAATAGTACAAGCAAAGTTACCAGGGTTGGTTCTAAGGAGAGTGAGGTTTACCTTTGGGGTAGAGCCAGTTGAAGTGAGTTACACCAAGTGGAAAGAAGGCAGGATTGGGTGGGATTTGAAGAGCATGTATCAGGTACTGTCTATGTGAACAGCCATGTGCCAGAAAAGGGAAGTTTCTAGTGCGCTTTGGAGTCAAAACTGTGTCACTTGCTCCTTGAGTTAAAGACCTAGGAAAGTAAATGTCTGGAAGGAAGGAGGAGGTGCAAGAAGGTCCAACTCAAGATGGGAAAGGAAGCTGAGCCTCATGGCGCACGCCTGCAATGCCAGCATTCCAGTGGCTGAGGCGGGAGGATCATGAGTTCCAGGCCAGCCTGGGCTACCTAGTGAGACCTGTCTCAAACAACAGAAACAGCAAACAACAAAATGACAGGAAAAGAGAAGTGAGACCTGGTAGAATGGTTCTGATTATGCCTTTTTGGCTGAACACTTGCCTTCTGTCCCTGCTAGACAGTATTAACTTTTTCTTTTCTTTTCTTTTTTGTGGTACTTAGGATCGATTTCAGGGCCTCACACATACTTTGCAAGTGCTCTACCATTGAGCTGCACCCCTAACCCACTTTTTAATTTTATTTTTTATTTTGAGTCAGGGTCTCACTAAGTTAGGCAGGCTGCCTCTGGCCTTGAACTCCTGATCCTGTTGCCTCAGCCTCCTGAGTCACTGGGATTATAGGCGTGTGCCCCTGCGCCCGGGTTAGACGGTATGAAATGTAGATGGCAATTTTCAGGTATCACCTCTCCAAGATTCACTGGCTTTGAAAGGACACTTGCCTGTCCAGTTTCCAGACATTTGCAAACACTTCCCAAAGACAAACCCTTTCCAACGCCCTGCTCTGGAGCTGGCCCACCTCTCTAGAGGTGAAGCCAGTGCTTGCCACTGAATGGTCACCATTGTCCTCCAAAGTGTCTGTGGATCCAGATGCCATGGGCCTGGAGGTGGTTTGACCACAGCGCAGCCCACAGTGCCGTCTGCCTGCAGGCTTTGATTCACTCCAGGGACAACACTTGAAAATTCAAACAGGCAGCACATGCGATTCCAGGCGTCTCTGCCAGACTCAGACTCTGTTTTTCCATCAGTTCACTCTCCTCCCCCTGGGGAGGGAGACTCCTTTGGCATTTTGTGTATGAAAAATCAAAACCACCAACAGGACCAGCACCTGATAAGGAGAGAGGCATTGCCCAAGAGTTCCCAGGAAGAGGAGTCTTTGTTCTCCATTCAAGCCCTTGACACTGCTCACAGCTCTAATTACTGCATTTGCCATGGGATGTAAAATAAAACCACATTCCAGAAACCATGAAGACTCCCTGGGAGAGACACAGGCAGGGGTGCCCAGGGCTACAGGAATGTGTTCTTTCATTTCTGGTCCCTAACCTTGGCAGCTATTCTGAGAATTTAACAGTACCTTCTTTATGTGCGTGGAGGAGGGCGCTTTCGCACATGTAAGGATGCATCTCGCTACCTGTATCCACAAATCTGCCCTGTGTGTTTGATGAGATTTTATGCAAATCATGCTGAAGAACATTAGGACCTTCACGCAAGCCATTTTGGGGGAAACAAGGACTTCAGAAGGTTATGAGGCTATGAGGGCAATAAATTAGAACTTCTTCCAACGTAATATAACTATAAAAGCTGATGATGCAATACCCACCCATACCCACATCACAAACCAAAGTGACATCACAAATACTAGAGATAATGGCTCAAAACTGCCTGGGTATGAGCCAGAATCTAAACAAACAGTAATTTGCCCATACGTGACTGAGGCAGAGAAAGACAGGTGACTAGAAATATTAAAACAAAACAACAAAACAAAGAGAAAAAAAGAAAAAGAAAATATATATTTCTTCCCCCTACTAAGCTAGCTAAAATAAAATTTAAGGCAACTGAAATATGGTAAGGTCATTTCATTTTTTATAAATGACATTTCTTAGAAAGCCAGATCTCTTTAAGTATATAATTCTAATCTATCCAAATGATTTTCTTGTTCTTGGTTAGTCCTAGGGAATGTACTTTTACCTCAGAGTATATTTCCTTGTTTAGCAGCTTTTTCTTTTTGGCTCCTGGCAGTCTGGCTAGAAAGTGTCTTCAAGGTTTGGCAGGACTTACCTGCCCTGATTTCTGTGTTACCATGCGGCTGAGTTGTGCTTGTGATCTATATAAGATGTCTTGAGTGACCCTCCCTCCCATTCCTCTCTGGCCACGGATTCATTTGGTTTTCCTGAAGACAGAAATTGTCTTGTATTCCTAGTAAACCTTTCTTGACCCCTAACTTCCTAACCCAGCATGCTATAAACTTT
Source organism: Pedetes capensis (assembly GCA_007922755.1). Classification (NCBI taxonomy): domain Eukaryota; kingdom Metazoa; phylum Chordata; class Mammalia; order Rodentia; family Pedetidae; genus Pedetes; species Pedetes capensis. The sequence continues at coordinate 22,333 of VMDO01017075.1, read as the reverse complement.
GAGAGTCTGAATATCACCGTGACCTTGCAAAATTCTTAGCTCTTCCTTACTTGGGATGAGGAAGGTCTTGATAAGCAGGAGAGAGGACATGTAACAAGATTTCTAAGATCTATGTGGAAGGAATGGCCTATAAAAGGAGGTTAATACTTAGCCTCCTGAGTATATTTCTAGTCTCTGCTTGAGGACCATTTTTTAAAAATTCCTTTTATCCCCCATTATAATTCCAGCACTCAATCTATGTGAGACGAGACCTCAGCCTCCCTACCTACGGACTCCGACAGTCTATCTTACTGAACACTAGGCTTCAGGACTGCTATGTGGTCTCACCAGCTCTCAACAACATCTGGATGGCGAGAACATGTACAAAGCAGAACATCAAGGCCCCAGCACCAGGTAGCACCTGTCATTGGGAAGTGGTAAAGAACCCACTAATTGCCAATTCATTCTCCCTGGTTAAGCTCGTGCTCCGACGGCAACTGAAGGAGAAATGTTGCTCAGCACCTGTCAAGTTTGGAGAAGCAAAGCCCTCGAAGAGATTGAAGTCCAGGGACAATTCAATGATGAAAACCACCCAGAGGCCCAGGATAAGAAACTCTATCAGTTCCAAGAGCAAGCGGCCAGTGCGGCAGCTGCCGGGCTCACCTGGGCACAGGAGACTCACCAGAGGCATCAGAGAGGTAGACAGTGGCCAGTGTAGGAGAAAATGTGATGGGCAGGAAGAGGAAAAGGTAAAGCTAGAGATTTCTCCCAAATAAAGGAAATCTAAAGTTGAAGATAGGATTGGGAGTGGGAGGATGCCCTAAGATTGAGTGGAGGGAACATCAGACCTGGGGTCTGCTGTTTATTATTTATACTCTGCCTACTTCTATAGAAGGATGAGAGTACTTTCATAGACACAGACAAAAAGAACTTGACCTCGGATAGAAAATAAGGGTGGGAAAGGCCAGGACAGAGCAAGTATGTGCTCGTGCACATACGCGCTAGAGGCAAGCTATAGCTCTGGTTGTAAACTTCCATGTGAACTTGGCAGCCAGAGGCTTGATCTGAGCCCAACTCTGTCACTTCCTGGGGGCCAGCAGGGCTCAGAAAGTACCTTGAAGCTAGGCTATCAGTGTTCAAATCCCAACTCTGACTGTAAGCCCAAGGACAACCTTGGGCTTAAGCTTTTTGTGTCCTGATTTTATCATATAAAATGAGGGTTTAATTGCCCTTTCTGAATAGGGGTTTGTGAAGATTAAATGAATTAATACATGCAAAGGGCTTTGGAACAGAACCTGGCACAGAGTAAATAATTAGGATCCTGTGTGGCATTCAATAAATGACAGCTGTGGCTATTAACCTTCTAGCTGTGTGGCCTTGGGCAAACCAATTCCAATTTCCTTGCCTTTAAAGCTGTCTCCTGATGACCTTCCAGGACTATAGGGAACACCCCCGGTGGTGTACATAAGGGGATTCACTAAAGTAGAACATATTAGACAAATGTTGCTTGTCGCTGTAACCAAGACTCTGAGACACAAATCCCAGATAATTATTCTGAGCTCCCTTCTCAAGTTTTAACTTTGACTTCTCTGCATTCTTCCTGGCCAGAGGAAAGAAAGTTCAAAGCAAAAAAACGTAAGAGTTGGCCAAGATCTTGAGGACAGATATGTGGAACATGTGGCTGACACCCAAACACTATCCTGGGACAGTAGGACGGCAGCCTGGAAGGGCCAAGCATTGCCTCCTGAAACCCCAAAGGGACAACAGGTGCTAGAGGACATGCCAACCATCCATGGTCTCCCCACGGAAGGCTACCGAGCCCTGTACCATACTGTGGTAGAGCCAATGCTGTGGAATCCTTCAGGAACCCCCAAGAGGTACAGCTTGGAGCTTGGCAAGGCTATTAAACAAAAGCTCTGGGAAGCTCTGTGCAGTCAGGACGCAACCCTCGAAGGTGCACAGGATGACCTGCTGCCGGGCAAGAGGTGGCTGGGTGTCCTCAAGGAGTCTGTGCCCAAGAAATGGCCCAAGTTAAAGAGTGCAAAATAAGAACAGGAATTCACGAGACTAGGATATTTTGTTAGATGTCTGAAAAATAAACACCTCTTTGCAACTTCTACCTAATCTCAGAGTGCTTTACAAATTAGTGACTTCCTTCCCAGGGAAACGAGACAAGATGCCTGGGACTTACTCAAGATTGAAGTCCCAGCTCCCTTCATGGTTAGGCATTGTGTGTGTGTGTGTGTGTGTGTGTGTGTGTGTGTGTGTGTGTGTGTGTGTGTGTGTAAGGTTCAGGATTTCACTGTGTTACTCAGACTGGCCTTGAATTTCTGGGCCCAAGCGATCCTCTGGCTTCAGCCTCCCTAGTAGTTGGGAATATAGGCATGCATGCCCACACCTGGTACATAGGTAATTTTGAGGCTAAATATTTGGAGGTTTTTTCCTACAAGGACTTGAGGGTCTTCTCAGTCTTCCAAGTCAGAAAAGATCTGGTAGATGAAGCCAATGGTTTATATTCAACCTGTGTTCCCTATCTTTAAAAATATTCACTGTTAACTCTTAGCCATTCATTACTTTCCCTAGCTCCTTCCATGAGCTGAGCAGAAATCCTCCCACCACCTGAAGGATATAAACCCCCAAAGTCTCTAGCAGATGCTCTATCTTGACACTAGAAATGCCCCACAACCTCAACTCTGTGTTAACAGGAAAGGAAGTTATACAGATGCTGCCAGCTAAGCTGAAGTTCAGTTCAAAGCACTGCACTGGACCATGCAAACTTCTTTGTAGAATCCTAAGACCTTAACCAAACCAAGCAGTGACAACATATAACACATACTTGATAAAACTGTATTTTTTTTTTACAGTCATTTGTACAATTTGTTACAAAACCATAGAAGACTACAACTTGTTTTAAATCATTTTTGGTCTGCAAATATGTAAAATCTGTGTGCAATTATCATGTATTTACAGGGCCTTGTGTTAGTCATTTTCAATGATTATTCCAACAATGTCACACTCTCAACATAAGACATGGCTTAAGATAAATATATTAGTAAATAAATATTCTGAGAACATATTTCCATAAATGAAATGTGCTGCTATACATATACAGAATATACATAAATGTTTTCTAGCTTTTAAAACATTTTTTAAAAATGGTAATGTTGGAAAAAGAGCCCTTAGACTGTTTTATTACAAAAATTTACAGCAAAGTCTTTACAAAATTATCTTTTAAGTGCTATGGGAGAATTGTTTTTTTAAAAAAACATTTTAAAATAGTGCCTTGTTAAACCAACACAATAGAAAGAATTTATATAAAGAATAGAAAAAGGCAGCTCTGTTTAAAAGACAATATTCTTGATTAGTAATTATTTTCTTTTAGACCTCACTTAAAAGCACTAGTCCTGTGTGAACTTTGAGACTAGAAGCAGAGAGAGTCTGAGCAGTGGCACAATGGATGGAACCTAATAAAATGTTTTGGGCTTAGAGAAGAGGGGAAGGGGCTGGGAATTAAAGCCAGTCTACTGGGATGTGTCCATAGAGGTACCTTGTTGGTTAGAATGCCCAAACTTCCATTTTCAGCTTGCTTCTACAACTTCTGGATTGACAGGGCTGGCCTACATCCAGGACTGGCCCACAAAACCACATCCTTCTATGACACCAAACATGGGGTGGGGTGGTTTCCAGTGGAAAGTGGGATCTTCCATTTCCATGGCTATAATCACCACACACCACTAAGGTTCTGCCAAAAAAGGTGTTCGTCACCATTATGGGAGTCTTAGAACTTCAAAGAAGGCATTTTTTAAATTTATTTTTTTCAACACTTGGAGGGTGAACCCAAGGCCTTGCACATACTTTGCAAGTGCTCAACCACTGGGGCTGCATCCCCAGCCCATTTTGTATTTTGGGTCAGGGTCTCCCTAAGTTACACAAGCTGCTTCTGGCCTCAAACTTGTGATTTTCCCGCCTCCGCGCTCCAAGTCACTGGGATGACAGACATGCACCACTGTACCTGGCCTTTCTTTTCATTTAAATGGTAATGCAATAAGATAGTTGGTTATTTTATTCTGGCCACCTCCATATCTGATGAGCCAACACAAAAGATGATATTTAAATTTCTAAGTTTTCATTTTTATTTCTACTACCCATAAACTACAAAAATTAAACATGCTTCTTTTGCCACCTGACAAAAACACTCTTCCAAATGAAAATTGGATGTATTTATTTTAATAAGTACAGTAGCAGCTAACGTCTCTACTCGTCTATTTATTAAGGCTACTAAGGACTGACCGGTTTTCCAGCAAGGGCTAAAGAAAGCCACTTTGGGGGTTTGGTTTCAGACAAGGAAGATAATATGCAATCAAAGGCATTAAAAAAAAAAAAAAAAGAAAGAAAGAAAAAAGAAAAACCACAAACAACAAAAGTCTCAAAAACGAGAAGCTGCTTTTTGCAGTTCATGTTAAAAGCCATCCTCCCCTTCCCTTTCCTAAAACCAAGTAATGCATGCTGTTGTCTGTGGCAGCTGCTCCTCCCGGCCCCAGAAATAAAGGCGGCTGCAGTCACATGTCAACAGCTTAGACCCTTCCCACAACCTCTTTAACAGGTGTGCTGGGTCTGGCCAGGGGGAGCAGCCCCTATGGGATTGTACCCCACAGGCTGGAGGGCAAATCTCACCACAGTGAGTTCTTAAATGGGGAATGGCTCAATCATTTGATGCTGGGATTTCTTTTTATCAAATCCTGCCTAAAAATAAGTAAATTTCCTCACCATAGGTACCTTGTTCTTTTTAAAGAACAAAGTATCCTGATATAGTGAGACTCTCATTCAAAGCATCCCATATGGCCCCTGGGCTGGTTGCCTAAGCATGACTGGAGGGGTCATCACAGTCCCTAGTCACCCAGGGTGTCCTTATTTCCCCATCCACAGGGGGCCTGGTCCCACGGTTCTTACTCTGTAAATGAGCTTTTAGACCCAATGGGCCAAATGCTTTCAGATAGCAACAGATACCTGCTAAATGAATGAATAAAAGGGACTGGAAGAGTTAGTGAGCATGAGGGCTAATGTGATTATGGTTTCCACTAAGAAAAAAAAAAAAATTAAAAACAAGGACTACACTGGACCAAAAGGATGACAATCCCTGATCTGAAATAGTTTTAAATAGGTTCTCCCTTTTAAAAATGAAACATCTTAAGAAAATTAAAAAAATAAAAATAAAACCACAACAATTTGGGTTTTTAAAACTCTCCCTCCCCCTTAGAAAAAAAAAGGCTGGAAAAAATATATAAAATCCTACCCTTTGGGTCTAAACTATCTGATAGTCTCTCTGTCTCATGGAGAATCAATACATAATAGTGCATTAGGTAGACAGGATAGTAGACATTTGCAGGCGAGATGAGCAGTTTCAGCCATGAGGCAGAGGGCTAAATAACCCTGAAGCGGTGCTTCTGTGGGGAAACAGGATGGGAAAAGAATAATTCAAATGGAGCTCAGTGCACATTCCGTGGGCTCCGACCACATGACCCAAGAAAGGCAGCCCAAGGAAGCAGCAGCCAAGGGGCGTGGCTGCCCCAACACAGACATATGCGCACAGGTGCACCCCAGCATGTCCAGTCCCTCCTCTAGAGGGTGGCGTGCTGCTGGGTGAGTGGAGTGCACTCTTGCCCAGCTCCATGGGACACCAAGGCCACAAAATTACATTCCTCCTGGGTGTCTGCCCCATACACCCTATCCAACCATTTCTGCAGCCAGGGGCAGGAAGCCCAAAGTCTTGCAAAGGATTCCAAAGTCAGGACCACTGAGGGGAGAGCTACCTCTTCCTTGCCCTAAGGGCCAGAGCTGCAGGTACAGGACCCCAGGAACACTGCCCTGATTATGGTCTGGACCTCTGTCAAGATCAAGCCTACAAACTCTCATCATTTTGTTTGGGATGATCACCTGAAGGGACACACTGAGGACATTGAGCAGAACTGTCCCTGTCACTCTGGGTCTTAGGCATCAATGGCTTGACTCTGTTCTCCAGTGCTGCAGACTTTCCAGCCCAGTCCTAGCCATTTCTATCACCTGCCTACAGGTGTAGGCTGGAGAGCTAAGGCTTAGGAGAAGACCTGGCATTTTGTATGCTCCGATTTGCCATGAGAAAGGAAGAGGCAGCTTGCATTGTTTCTCAGAGTTTGTACCCATATCAACGAGCTTTACTTCAAGTTTCTGGTTCATTTCTAAGGCAGGTGTAGCCCTGAGCTTTACAAAGGCCTGAGCTCCCTCCAGGGAGACAACAGTATCTACACGTGATGTGGTTCATTTAATGCAGCAGTTAATTTTTTTTCTTTTTCAGCAAAAGTTGGTGGTTAGGGTTCTTTAAAATATATATTTAAATAACTTTTTACATTTACATATAATATCTTAAGAAAACAAAGCAGAGAACTCAATCCCACACACCCGGGCCCCCAAGCACACTTTACAAAACAGAAAAATAACACGTTATCAAAAGAGGCAAAGGACTCAAGAGATTTTGTTTGTTGGTTTGTTAATGGGGAGGAGAGTTGCCACAGGTGGCTCACATTTTGGGTTGAGTAGGGCTCTCTTTATTACCACTTTTGTGTGTTTTTCAAAGCTAAAAAAATTGTTTTTTCTTTTCTTTCCTTTTTTTTTTTTTTTTTTTTTTTTTTTAAGGAGGTCAGAGTTTGGAGTCTCCGTACAGTTCCCAATTTCCAGATAAAAGTTCCTTCTGAGCTCAGGCTCCTGCGCCGCTGCCTGGGCAAGATCCTGATCCTGGGAGAGAGAGCAAGAACAATCATCATGGGAGAGAGATGGCACTGTGGCTTTGGGTACAACACACAGGGGCCAGGCAAGGGACTCTGGCGTCTCTGTGGCAGGCTATCAGGAAGGGACGGCTCCCAATGGTGGATGGATTGTGCCCAAGATAAAGGGCTAAAGCAGGGCTCCTTTTCTGAGAGAGGCTCTGTCTGTGCTAAGAACACAATTTTCTCCTGGGGGCTGGCCTCCCTTGCCTGGAGAGGCTGAGCCTTCTGGAAGCTGTTTGGAGGCACTGAAGCACAATGCATGAAGAGGGTAAAATGTATGAAAGCAGCGTTAAGCAAGTGTCTGGTGCATGTCTGACCCTCACAGAGTTCACAGGCCTCCTGATGGAGTAGCCTCAGCTCCAGGTCACTCAGGAAATGACACTGGGGGCGAAGGTGGTCTTGCTGGGATAGGAGGCTGGAAGGATCCTGGCATAAAGCGGGGATAGGACAGAAGCCACAGGGGCTGTAGTGGCGAGCAGAGAGGAGAGTGGGACAGGGGCTGGCTGGAGGGCAGGCAGGGACCAGGTCAGACCTGGCCGAGTAGTTCACAAGTTTAAGACGCCAGTGGCAATGGTGAATCACTGAAGGGTTTTCTAGTGTAAAGATACTGACTTACATTTCAAAAAAAGGCCACTGTGCCTCCCTAGTGGGACAGAACAAAAAGCCCAGTGGGAGGAGGCCCTCAGAAGGCTACTGCTGCTTCACCCTGCAGAGGGCAGGGCTGAACTGAGGGGACAGCAGGGGACTCAGAGGAGTGGAAAGACTTGGAAATATATTGGGGGTGAGCACTGCCGTGGATGGGACGGGGGTGGGGGGCTTGCAAGGAGTCTGGGGGAGGGTGGTGAGAAGGTGGAAATAGGGCTCAGTGGGTCTGGAACTCAGAGGGTCGGGGGAAGAACATTTGGAAGCCATCAGGTACAGATGGTGTTTAAAGCCGAGGGTCCAGAGGAATCATGCAGAAAAGGCTGGAGGAGCAGAGGACCCTCCAGGGCAACGCCTGCTCTGGCCTACTACCATCTCCTGCTCTTACCTGCAGCCTCAGTGGCCAGGGCGTTGGACTCCTGAGTGTCCTGGGGAGCAATGGGGATACTAGCCCTCGTGGTACCTGCCTCCTCGGGAGGGCAGCCGGGCTGTGGTGGCATCTCGGCCTGGTAGCAGGGAGCTGGCTCCTCTTCCCGGGCTGTTCCCAGGACCCCATGGGGTGGTGGGGCATCCAGGCCCAGTGTCCCACGCCAGGTGCCGAGGCTGTGGGTCCCTTGGCAGTCTAGGGGTAGGCCCAAGTCACAGTCCACATCCTCTGGAATGATGGGGATGCGCGGGCTCAGGTCCTGGGCTCCTGGGTAGCAGCCAGGTGGGGGGTCCTCAGCAAGTGTGTACTGCACACTCACAGAGAAGTCCTCGGTGTAGCAGCCGCTGCCCCCAACCCCACCACCACCGCGGGCTACCTGCTTCTCTTCATAGAAGCAGCAGGGCAGACCCTCGTATTTTACCCCATCTGTCCTGGGCAAATGGTCTGGGTGCAGGCTGAACAGGCCCTGGGAGGCCCCCAGTGGTGACTCCCCACATATAGGGCCACAGCCCTCAGGGAGCAGGGGGCCCAGGAACAAGGTGCTGCCACCACTAGCCACTCCTGGTGCAGGGCCCAGCGTGGAGGGCTGAGGCTCACAGCAGCAGGCACATGACAGCCCATCACGCGCCCCCTTCCAGGTCCTCCTGAGGTCCAGGGCGGCCCTAGGAGAAGCCTCAAGCCCCACTTCTGAGGTAGAGCTGTTGGGCCCCCTGTGTTCCAGCGAGGAGTTGCTGCTGTAGTTCATCTCCAGGCTGCAGGTAGAGAGCTGGTCCCCTGAGGGGGAGGCAGGGCCAGGCCACAGCTCCCCCCGCCCGGCATGATGACCGTGGGCTGCCTGGAGCTCCTCAGGTGGTGTGGAGCCCTCAAGGTGCATGGCTGGCCCCCGCCCCGAGCCTCCCAGCTCGCTGGGGTGACAGGGGCTCCGGCTGCGGTAGATGAAGGGGTCATAGTCACTGCTGAGGGAGCTGCGGAAGGTGGAGCAGCTTCCGTACACGCCCTGGTTGCTGACCTCTGTGCAGTCCACCACGGAGTCACTGGAGGAGCAGTGGCACTGGCCGGAGCTGCTGCTGCTGCTGTCACTGCCAGGGCAGTCAGCCAGGTAGCCACTGCACACCGAGCGGTGGCCATGGTAGCAGCTGAAGCTGGATGTGCTGCCACTCTCCAGGTGGGAGGCTGGGGCCACGTGGCCCACAGTGGGGAACAGCAGGCTGCCACCGCTGCTTGGGGTAAAGGCCCGTGCTGGGCCCCTGGGTGCGCGGCCTGCTGGGGGCTGGGCCTCCTGCTCTGGGTAGCTGAGGCCCTGGAAGTAGTAGTGCTGGTACATGGTCTCATACTGGGAAAAGCAAGCTGCCTTGGAGAAGCTTCGGCCGCTGAACTTGGGCCGGCGGAAGGGGTTGGCTGGGGAGCAGGCCCGTTGCTCCAGGCCACAGCGGTGAGGGGCCAGGGCATGGTCCAGGCGCAGTGGTGGATAGCCTCGGATGTAGGTGGGGGTCTGTGGAGAATAGAGGCTCTGCTCCCCGTGCCGGTCCACAGTCAGCAGCGTGACAGGGTTCCCGTGTGAGTCCATGCTTGTCCTTGTAGGGTAGGCAGGGAAGGCATTGGTCCTGTGCACGCGGCCAGGGTAATGTACCGGCAGGGTCACCCTCTGTTGCCCGCTGCGTGCAAGGCTGCTGGTCTCCACACACATGGCGCCTGGGTTTCCCTTTTGTTCTAGGCAGAAGCGGAGGAAACATGGTCAGCAGGGGTGAGGCTGAAGCGGCAGGCTGGCACACACGCCAGCATGCCCATTCTCCCCACCCAGCCACATTCTGAGCTGTCACCAAGCTGGCTGTGCTGGCGGAGGCCGACCTGCCTCACCGTGGGAAAGGGGGTTACCCCCATAAGGACCTGTCTCCTACCTCCCCACTGCTCTGCCTGATAAGGGCGCCAGAGTCTATAGAGAACAGGGAGAAAGATTAGAGTGTCCCCTGGCCATCCGGAAACACAGGGACTCAGGAGCTGTGCTGCACACTTGTCACCTCCCTTGGCTCCTGGGAACGACCCTGTGGTCTGGGCATGGGCAGTTTTCATTACTGTCATCCCACTGCCTGGAGAGGCCAGATGCCTTGCCCTAGCTCACATGCCATTCATTTGCTTGTCTGTTCTGTGGTACTTGGGAGTTGAACCCAGAGCCTTGCACATCAGCTTACAAGTGCACTACCCCTGGACTGCATTCCCAGCCTATTTTTCACTTTTTATCTTTTTTTTTTTTTTTTTTTTTTGGGTGGTACTAGGGATTGAACCCAGGGCTTTGTGCTTGCATGCTTTGTAAATGCTGGACCACTCAGTTGCACCTCCAGCCCATTTTTTAACTTAAGACAGGGTCTCACTAAATTATGCAGACTGCCTCTGGTCTCAAACTTGCCATCCTCCTGCCTCTGCCTCCCGAGTCACTGGGATTACTGGTGTGTGCCACTGGCTTCAGGATGCCATTTAATGTGAAGCCCAAACTTGAACTCAGGGTCTTTTTTTTTGGTGGGGGGAGGGTGGTGCTGGGGATTAAACCCAGGGCCTTAAGCATGCTAGGCAAGTGCTTCTGCACTGAGCTACATCCCCAGCTCCTCATGGTGATTCTCAACACCAAGCCCTCTGAAGGGTTGAGCGCCAACCTTCAAAACCCAAGGCCACCATGCTGCAGGTCCACAAGGCAATGCTGCGGACGCTTGGCTCACTCACAAGCCTGTGGCAGGTGTCATGCACTTGCCAAGCACTTGGTAGGGACAGTGTTCTCTGTCTTGACTCCAGCAATGACCAAGGCAGGTGACAGTTACCTATGATGTTGTGCCGACAGTGGGGGCAGGTGTGATGCTGCAGCAGCCATGGGTCCACGCATTTCCTGTGAAACCGGTGTGTACAGGGGATGACCCGCAGCTCCTGGGAAGGGAGAGAGGGGATAAGGCCTGAAGGGAGACCCGCGGAGGGCAGCTCTGCCTCAGCTTCGAACAGGGGCCTCTTTCTGGGGAGCCAGGGGGATGGAGGAGCCCTGCTGCTGTCATTGTGCTATGGTGAGGATGTCCAGTGTCCCCAGTGTGTTACAAGTTGATCCCTAGCCTGGTATTCCTGAGAAGTGGGGCCTAGTGAGAGGTCTTCAGGTCACTGGGAACTCTGGTCTCCTCTCTCCCTCTTGTTTGTGCCCTTGCCATGAGAGGAATGGTGTTGCTGTGCCATGTACTCCTGCCACCATGTGCCGCCTCGCCGCTGGCCCAAAGCCACGGAGCTGACAGACTATGGGCTAAAACCCAGGAGCCAAAAGCAACCTTTGCTCTTCAATAGTGGCTATCTCAGGCACTGCGTACGGTCACCAAAAGACCACACACTTGCTACCCGCTCCAGCTGCAGGTCAGCTCCACTCCCTGGGGCAGGGCCATGGATGGTTTGAGGGAGAAGGACACTGTCCATCCATCTGCCCCAGCCCCAGCCCTCTGTGCTAAGAGTCGGGAGGCCAGGGAAGCAGGCCTCTTACATGGAGTTGGAGGGTGCACACATTGTTGCCTCTATATGGAGGAGACCAAAGCCATGTGTGAAGAGGGATGCAAAGCCCAGCATGTGGAGAGAGCATTAGGAAGACCCCAAGATATGTTCCTCTGTGGAGGTGGTTGCCTCCAGATAACCTAAATGGGGACGAGTAGAAAGGAAGATGCCTGGGACTTGTGATTGAGAGCAGGTGGAGGAGAGGGCAGAGGGATGAAAACTCTCCAGTGCCCTCTGTGGCTGGACCCTGAATGCCGACCATGGGGTGCATGGTTTATAAAGAAAGCAGCCTACGTGGAAAGACTATGATGGAGTTTTCTGCGGAAGAACTACATCTGGAGCTCCCTCCAAATTTGGTAATTTTACTTTGCCTTTTCATTTTCTGGCCAGTTTGACACAGTAATATTAATATTAATATTAATACCTAACACAAATTAATACCTAACACTGTGCCTGACAGAGTGCCAAGAAGTCTACTTGTATTTTCTTACATAACCTTTGTGATTATCTGGAATATGGTCAGTTTCGTGTCCGCGTCACAAATGCAGATAGAAGGAATGAAGCCACTGGTTCAAGTTCACAAAGCTAGAATCTGCTGAGGCCGGGGATAGAACCTGGACAGTCTTCACCCAGAGTCCATATAAGAATATTATTCTAAAAGCCTCTGAAACAACCAATGGTCTGCACAGCAGTAGAGCAATTTCAGAGAGTCATCAAATGCCTGCAGCTCTCACATGGTCTGCTACCTGCCCTCCAAACTGCATGTGCGTGCATCTCTCTATCCAGACAGAGATGAGCAAAGGTGGCAAAATGTTGACAATGGGTAAGTCTAGGTGAATGAGCTAAAATGTTCATGATACTTTTCTTACAACTTTTCTGAAGGTATTTTTCAAAATAAAGAGGTACAAGGGGACAAAAAAAGAAGAGGTATTGAATCCTTTGACTCTTTTTCTCCCTCCAGTACTAAGGGGTTGAACTCGGCCCTGTGCATGATAGGCAAGTGCTCTGCCACTGAGATGTAACCCTAGCGTCATTTTTATTTCATTTTCTTATTCTTTTGTAGTACTAGGGGTTGAACCCAAGGCTTCACATATGTTAGGCAAGAGCTCCACCACTGAGCCCCTACCCCTTTTGTTTATTTTTGAGACAGGGTCTTGCTAAGGTACACAGACTGCCTCTGGCCGTGAACTTGCGATCCTCCTGCCTCTGCCTCCTGAGTCGCTAGGATTACAGGCTGGTGCCATGGTGCCGGGGCTTAAATTGCTTGACTCTTTACAAGTAACAATGATGTAAATATTAGAATTTTCAGAAGGTGATTCTAAAACAAGGGCAAAGTGTGTAAATGCTCTAAACACCAGGCATTTTGGGTCCTACCATGTTTCTTATTAACTTCTGAAGCCACCTATGTCCAGCAAGATCCTCTGAAGTGTGCTGTACTGTTGTTCCCCCCACCCTACCCCTGGAAGAAATGGTTGGACCACCTCAGGCTAGCCCCTTAAGCTGCTGCAAGGCTGTGGGGAAAGTCGTGGGTTGTGAACAAGTCCATGAACCACTGCCTCCTCCCAATCCAGGACAGGCCCCGCCTCCTTCACTACCTCTCCATCGATGTACTTCTCCAGGCAGATGGCACAGTCAGACGTGGAGCTGCTGCTGAGTGTGTCCAGGGCCCCACAGCTCCCCTCCCGGCGCCCCTTGCTCTTGGAGTTGAACTTTCTGGTTTCCATCTTCTCCAGAGCCTGCACAGCCAGCCTGTTCATGGAATTCTGCAGGGCAGAACGTGGTCTGTGTTAGAGTCCGGTGTGTGTTAACAGTGGAGTCACCCCCTGGGTATGGCATGGGGTGCCCTGGGACAGAAAAATGTTAGTTTCTCAGGCCAGAACAGATTTTTGAGAAATTACAACTCAGACTGCCACACAGCACATATTTCTCCAGCCCCCTGACAGGGTGCATGATGTCAGCCCAGGCTTTCCCCGAGTGGCAGCACTAGCAGAAGCCTCTCCTCCAAGGTGTGAGCAGGGCTCTCCACCAGCTACTTGGCCCTGCCCCTTCCCAACTCGATGAGACTCTGCTTATGAGCCTACTTTACACCAAATGTTCCTCTAGAACAGGCTGGCCTGGAACTCACTATGTAGCCCAAGCAAGCCTTGAACTCATGATCCTCCTGCCTTAGTCTCCCGAGTGCTGGGAGTGCATGTGCCATGCAGGACTGTGATGCTCCTCTTCACAGATGGCCGCCATCTGTAGCAACATCTTTTTTCTGAGGTGTCAGAGTTCCACACATTTGAGAGTCCAGATTCCTGCTTATCCTCTGTCTGCCCTATGCCCCTAAACCTTTCTTTCCTATAAGCACACAGAGATATATGCTGGCTACAGCACTACCATGGACACCTTGCTCATAAGGAATCACCCGGAGGGCGTGGCAGATATAGATTTGATTCAGCAGGTTGCAGGGAGCCTGAGATTCTATATCTCTATCAAGCTCTTTGGTGCTGCTGGTGTCCAGATCTATTTGAGAAGCAGTGTTTGAATGAACATTCATGTAAACATTTCCTCTGAAGAACTAGCTACAAACAATCCCAATGCTGGGCCTCTGCAGGTCTGGCCCTTTTGCAACAGTAAAGGCCCAGGGCAGGAAGCCTGCCTCTCTCCTGGCTACCAGGTACAGGCTGGGAGCACAGACCCACAAACAGCAGGCTGCCAAGAGCTCTGACTTTCCCCACCAGCAGAGCAACAGGGTCAGTGTTCATGGGCTGCTTGAGGGTTACCTGGCTGCGCCGCTGCTTCAGCTTGATCTTGACCAGGAGGATGAGGCAGACCAAGGAGACCACAACAAAGAAAGCCAGGAAAATGCCCATGTCGAAGTACTCAGTAGGTTGCTGGAACAGAAAACAAACCCCGTGAATCACAGCTTCTCCTCAGCCCAGTAAGGAACACATGGGCCATGGGCCACGGGCCCTGGCTGGGAGAACGATGGGGCAAGTAAAGGGAGGGTCCCTCTGCACTGGAAGTTCCTGGGATTCTGCCCACACGCATGTAGTGTGATCTCTGGGCCCAGGTGCTGCCTTTGGTGTGGCTGGAGGACGGGTGCAGTGGTCTCTGGCCTCGAGGGTGCCAAGGCAACTACTGGTGAAGCCTGGCCTCCATAAAATAGCACAAAGATCACTGTAAATAGTGAGAAAGGAGGGTTGGGTTTTAGCTCAGTTGGTAGAGTCCTGCGCTGCACACTCAGAGGCGCTAGTTTCGATCCCCAGCATCGCAAACATGGAAGAAGGACCTGGCAGCCCACTCCTGAAAACAATTAGCCATTGAAAATCCTATGAATAGTAGAGAAGCACTGACATAGTGCCCGGCATGGCACAGTGTCAGGGGATGTTTTGTTCTGTTGTACATAGGGTCACTATGAGTTGGACCCAACTTGATGGCACCTAAAAACAGTAAGAAAGGCCCTTCCAAATCAACACAAATAATCACATTTATAGGACAAAGAAGTGAGTGTCATGTTTTGAGGGAATAGTGATTACTAACCATATAATTAACGGTTTACAACTCAGAAAATTGTATGCTGCTTCACAAATATCAGCTTCCACTACAATGAGTCATATTTACCAAAGATTCTTTTTTCCTTTAAAAAGAAGCCAGCAAGTTGGTTTGGCAAACTCCCTCTAGCTTTAGATCTTACCTTCTTCTCATAGCACACTGCTAGTACCACCTAACGCCGTCTCACGGAGAACATGCCTTCAGCCAGTAGGAACAGGACTTTGCTAATGGAATGCTGTGCCAATTCACATAATTTGTGCATGAGAAAGAATCATCCCATATATGAATGTTCCTATAATCTTTCTGCTTGAGGCTGGGGAGATGCCACACAAGTGTTAGTGGCCAGCAGTGTCTCTTCAGCTTACAGAAGAGAAGCCTAAATGCTATTGGTTAGCCATGAAAGTCAGTTCTAGTTGAAAGCTCACTCTTCCAGCCTTAGCTGTCAATTAGGGAGTTTCGATAAAGTAACTGATTTGCCCTCTGGGAAGAAGGAAGCACAGGAGTTTTCTCCAGTCTTTAGGTCAAGTGGAAGGAAGGAGACACAGGAAACCAAGTGCTGAGAGCTCCATTCCTTCATCTCCCCATTTGCCTCGTAAAAGGGAAATGGCATGGGAGAAAGGGAAGGACCAAGAGGCAATGCCATGTGGAAGAAACCAGAGGCTTCTTAGCATAAGTCCTCTATTCTTGGTAAGATTTTTCACATTCCCTGTAAAGGAATACGGGTGAAATTTCCCCTGGCCTGCTGTCCTACAGTTGATATCAGTCAGTAGAAACTTGGGTTATGCTGGCCTTTTAGACAGAGACAACAGGAATGAAAGCCCAAAGTTCCGAGGAAACAAAGGCAAAGGTGGTGGCTGAGAAGCTGTGGGGCCTGGACTGGCTGAGGACAAGATGACACTCACTCGAGGCGGGCGGTGCTGGATTCTTGCTCGGGCTACTTTCTGCTTGTTGACAATGTTCATCAGCTTGATGGCATCTGCACCCTTCACATACACCACTGGCCTCTTGAGTGGATCTTCTGAACCCTGGTTTAGCTGAGGAAGGAGAGGGGGCTCTGGTTAAAAGACATGCTTACTTTCAGAAGCAAGAGAGGGCTGGGGATGCAGCTGGGTGATAGAGTGCCTGCCTAACATGCATGAAGCCCTGGGTTCCATCCCCAGCAAAATACATACACGGAGAGAAAGAACAAAAGAGAGAAAGAGAGAAAAAGTGGGGGTGCGGATGAAGGAAAAGAACACTAAATCCCTGTCTGGAAATCTTTGCTGGCCTTGGGGTTCCTGGAAAGGCAAGGCTGGGATAATGCTTGCTATAAGATAGGCTGGGCAGGCTGAAGGTCAAGAATCTTTGAAAATGTTCCCCACCCCCAATTCCCTGGCTTTTAACCCCTCTCAATATACCTCACTAGGGTATGATGTCCAAACACTGACATCTTACTTCAGTAGACAAGTGCAAAGGCCTGAGATGGAGTTCAGCAAAGGCAGTGACCAGCCAAGCTAACTAAAGGAAGTGCCTCTCTCAGGGGGTCCTGGGGTGGGTTTACCTGGTCGATGGCTTCTGGGTTTTCAGACACATCAAAGATGACTGCAGTGGCTCCCCGCTGCACCGCTCGCTTGGCCTGGCAGAATGAAAAAGAGCGGGTTGGCAACTCTGGCCCTCTTACCCTCCCAGTACTGGCCTTGCACATCAGTCCTGTCCTCCAATGCAGAATCCGACAGTAACCAGCTTATGTGACTTGGGGCAAGTTAGCTAACTTTCCTTAGCCTCAACTTTCTCCCCTGTGAAAAAAGGGGACAATGCTACCTGCCTTGTATGGTTGTCCTGAGAACCAGATGACTTAGAATAGGTGAGAATAGGTAACTGGGTACTCAGTGAGCCTCTGCCTCCCTAATGAGCCAGACATTAAAAACAAACTGCAGATGAATGACCTGCCAGTCAGCACACAGGTACTGATTTCAGTATTTTCTGCTGTGAACAGAGAGGCCCTCAGTAACCAAAGCAAATGCCTTTGGTCTGTCTCTTGCGGGCCTTTCTTCCTTCTCACGTCACCCAGTGAGAACAGCATGTTGACTATTTCTGAAAGAATCTCAAAACGGTCCATTTTAATAAGTGACACAAGCTGAAGACCTTTGGAGACACTGTCGGGGAGGGATATGGGGGGAGCTATGAGAAATAATTGTAAATGGGGATTTAGAGCAGTTGGCTGCCAAACCTGGCTGCACATCAAAAACCACTTGGGAAGTTTGTAAAGCAGATTTCCTGGCTCAAACCACAGAGACTGATTCAGCGGGGCTGGAGGCAGGCCCAGGAAGCTGAGTTCTGTAAGCTCTGAGGGATTCGGATGATTCAACCACTTGGGGAACTGTAGATCAGAGAGATGAGATTAGAAGGTTTAGAAACAAATGAGAAGTGACGGGGATTCTTTTTTCGGGGAGGGATGGGGGAAAGGATTCCTTTCCACCTCAATGAGCCTTCTCATTTTCCATCTAAGTGGACAACAGAAGTACAAGCTGTGGAAAGAAAAGGCATAAGACAGATCCCAGCTTTTAGGAACTGGAATCTCATTAAAGAAGTGACTCTGTCAGAAACCTGGGGGAAAACAAGTTTGGTTTCACCTGCTACAAGTCGAGAAAATGATGGCTGCTGTTCACAGGCCACAGAATCACTATGGGCCTGAGTGCTTGAGAAAGAATAAAATCTGAATTCTTTCCACAGGAATAATCCTCCATACTGACAGGGTGTGAGGAAGTCCCATCAACAAGCTAGACCAATGACTCCACTGGGCCAGTAGAGGGCAGTCTCGCCCCATAGGCTTTTAGGTCAATTCCTTGCATTGGTACCAAACAAGCAGGGCCAAGCACAGATTCTGTGATGTGTTTAGGGAAGAGGCAAGCTCCTTACAGTGTGAAAAGTCCTGGCACCCCGAGCACTAAGCTCTAGAATCTGCTTGTTCTGCAGGAGACTCCTGCTTTTTTTTTTTTTTTTTTAATTGAAATGGAATGTACTTAAAGTCTCTGCTGACATTCCATCACAAGCGTGCTGCCCTTTCAATCTATTCCTAGGGAAGTTATTGAATTCTTATTTATTTTTTTTCAGTGCTGGGGGTTGAACAGAGGAGTTTTTCATGCTAAGCAAGCACTCTACCCCTGAGCTACATCCTCAGTCTTTAAGTTACTGAATCTTTTTCAGCCCAAGCCTCAGTTTCCTCATCTGCAACAGGAAGCTGCCTATGTCATTATAGCCAGGGTCCCTTCTAGCTCCTAGTCTTGGACATTCCACTGACAATCCAGAGCAACTCAGAACTGCTATAGCATCACCACCTCTGTGGGTGACACAGTTGAGAAAGGGGGAGGCCAAGGTGGCATGCCTTTTTTTTCTCTTCCATTTAGCTCTGCCCGAGGCTCACATTGTGTGGACCCTGGAGATAACAGTGAGTAGGTGTTTGTGGTTCTGCTCAGGTGGTACCCTACACTTCCTCACAAATTCCTTCCTTAGATGAGGAAAGAACCAGGGCCTCTTGTTCCTACAGTTTTCCTCCCATGATCCATTATCCGGCATGTCACAAAGCCCCCACGAGGAATGTGCACTCAGCTATGTCCTGATGGAGAGTACTCTGTATGTCCTGCTTTGATGCCTGTGCATCTAGAGAATCTGGCAGCAGAGGATGAAAGGTTGTGGGACCTGGGTAGGGAGTGACTTCCTGGAATATGCCTCAGGGAAGCCACTCAGCCATGGGGTTGCCTAGGACTTCCAGGTTTCCCGGCTCCACATGAATGTAGAAGTCCCAAGAACTTGGGAGGTTCCAAGTGAGGCACAACCCATTAGGACAGGAATTAAAGATGGTTGGTTCCCCCTCCCCCCCTTTTTTTTAGTGGTGCTGGGGATTGAATCCAGGGCCTCATGCATACTAGGCAAGTGCTATACACTCCCAGCTCCATAAGAAGTGTGTTTAAATGAAATCTAGGAGCTTAGTTTCTATAGTGAAGAGGCCAGGTGGAGAAAAAGGTGCTTAAATCCTATTTACAGCTTAACTTCAGACCCAATGCAAGCAGGCTAATGCACGGGATTCAAAGACTAATACTGTAGTTGAGAAAGTGCTTAATTCTCACAGTTAGTTTACTTTTAAAATTATATTTAGTGCAAGCTGCTATTAAAATAAGTTTGTATTTCCTGCATATACCAAGAGTGGACAGGAGGGGTGTCAACCCAGGATCCTCTTGGGAACTTGCCTGTTAAAAGCTGGCTTAGGATTTAAAATAGGCTACAAGGGCTGGAGATGTAGCTCAGTAGTACAATGCTTGCCTCAAATGTGTGAAACACCATTCTCACCACCACAAAACAACAACAAAACGAAAAGGCTGTGAATAACCCTCATTTAGAAAATGATTATTTTCTTATATTATTCCCAAAGCAAACTTAAAAATACAGAACACTGCTTGGTCACACTTTCCCTCCTGCTCTACATTTTTAGTTTAAAAACTCGATGAGGCAAATTCCTTGAACAAATGTTCATATCTTAGATCAGTTCCTGTTTTACCTAGTCAACCTTGGTACAGAATATTTCAAAACAAATTTAAACTCCAGTTGGGAGACTGCCAGTCTTGTGACCACCTGAACCCCATCTTTACAGTGTCACATACTTAGTGTTCAAAACTCTCAAGATAAGGCTGTTCAAAAGCAAGGCTGGGAGAGATGCAGCCTGCTGGATGTGGCTAGGTGAAGGTCACTGGTAAGCTAGGTTACACTTAGAGACAGCAGTTTTCCCCACACTGTGCATACAAAGGAGTGGAAGAAGAGCAAGAGAAGGTTGTGACAGCAGAGAAGAGGTGAAAAGTTGTAGCTTGATGACCTTGCTATGCCCTTTCCACAGAGGTAATCTTCAAATCCTTTACCACCTTCACTGCTATTATCTTCACTCAAGCCAGTGCAGGTGGGACCAGCCACCAGGTGACCAGAAGACCAGAGGCAGAATGCTGAATAAAAGGTTGTCATGGTCCTTTATTTACCCTTCTGGGGCTGCAAGACCTGAGGCTAGGTGATGACCTTAGCCACTGAGATAACAAACAAAAGGGGAACTATCTGCATACTTACAATTTGCAAAGCACAAAATCTGCACCCTTATTGGCACTTACCACTCTTATGGTAATACAATAAACGTTTACTAAAATGAAAGAAACCTGCCAGGGACCGCATTCAGGTTGTTGCCAATAAAGAGAAAGTACTCCCTGACTATGGGTAAGGTTTTCCCATAAGAAGTAGTGCTGCTGCTGCTGCTGTTGCTGCTTTCTTTAGTGTGTGTGTGTGTGTGTGTGTGGGGGGGGGTGACCCAGGCCCTCATGCATGCTTTTGCAAGTGCTCTGCCACTGAGCTGCATCCTCAGCCCAGAGTTTGAAAAAACAAAAAATTTTTTTTCCCTAAGTTACACAGGCTGCCTCTTGCCTTGAACTTGTGATCCTCCTACCTCCACTTCCTGAGTTGCTGGTATTACAGGTGTGAGCCACTATGCCCACCCCATAAGGAAGTGCCTCTGTCAATAAGATTGAGTCTAGTTGGGCCCTATGGTGCAACCCCTGTAATCCTAGCACTCAGGGGACTGAGGCAGGAGGATCATGAGTTCAAGGCTAGAAACAACCTGAGCAATTTAGCAAGACCCTGTCTCACAATAAAAAATAAAACAAAATAAAATAAAAGGGGCTGAGAGTACAGCTCAGTAGTAAACCACTTGCCTAGCAAGTGCAAGGACCTGGGTTCAACCCTCTGGTGCTGGGGGTAGCGGGAGAGAGGTTGAGTGTAGAAGGCCCCAATGCAAACAGAAACATTCTGATGTGAATGTTTTTGCCCTCACAAGGAATTCTACTCAGGAACTGATCTGTCTTGGGGCTTGACTCACCTAATACCTGCTCCCTGGAGCCTCTGTGATACACTTTATTTTCCACTTGTTGTTTACCTTTGTCAAGCAAGACAGAATACAATCTTAATAGGTAACAAAAGATGTAGATAAACCTTTGTCTCAAATTCCTGATGGTAGGATAACCAAGGAAGTTGGATCGTTAGAGCTGATAAGATGTGTCTTCAACTTCTGAGAAGTTCTGACACAAGGAAGTTCCAAGCAGATTTTTTCTTTTTCCTTTTGTTTTTATCCTATATTGAATAGGATTTTGCATTCTGTTTTTGCTAAATATTTGTCCTAAGTTTGCAACAAGTTATTAAAAGTCCTTTGTAAATAAATATATATGTATATACAGAGGGTGCCAAAAATGTATACAAACTATATGAATATTGTAATAATACATATCAACAAAAATGAATACAAGTTACATTTGACACCTGCAAATTACAAAAGTGCATACTACACACTGCTACTATAATTCAATTCAACTTCAAAAAGTAATACATAAATAACATCTCTTAAAATGTGCATACATTTTTGGCACCCCTGGTGTGTATGTATGTGTATGTGAAAGAGAGAGAGAGAGAGATGGGGGGAAGAAGGGAGGGGGAGGAAAAGTGAGGGAGGGAGAGGGAAAGATAGGGAGAGAGGTACAGGGAGGGAGAGAGGGAGGGAGAGGAAAGGATTTTTTTTTTTTTTGCAGTGCTAAGATTAAACCCAGGGCACTGAGCTACCTCCCCAAACCTTCCCTGTAAATATTTTTGATGGCTATGGTATCCTCCTTTACATTCTCTAATTTACTTGCTCATGTATCTTTGATATTTGGGCTGTCTCAGGTTTTTGAGACAAGATCTTGCTGTGTAGCTCAGGTTGGCCTTGAATGTGCAATCCTTCTGCCTCAGCCTCCCAACTACTAGGATTACAGGTATGTATGCCACCATGCCTAGTCCCAGTTTTTTATTATTATAATCAATGCTATGTTGAATAAACCTTGGTTTTCATTTCTAATCTCATTAAGACAGAGGAATAATGCCAAAGAACATGAAGATGATTAAGAATGTTAATACAATCCACACAAAATCTTTTCTTTTTTTTTTTTTTGGTTTTTGTTTGGCTCCTTTCTTTTTAAAAGTTATTTATTTAATTTATTTTTTTATTAGAAATTTTTAATGTACATCATAATGTGATTCATCTTGACATGCTTTTCATTGTGACAATTTTCATATATGCAATTTGATAAGCATTATTCATATAGGTTACCCCTTACCCTCCTCTGTTTCCCCCCTCTCCCCCTTCCCATCTAAGTTTCCCATCCAAGTCTTCTCTATCTTTTACTATATAGTATTTTTCTGTATGTCCTTGGGTTCCATTTCTGTTTAAGATAGAAACTTTTCCTGTAGTGGTCTTTGTTTCTATCTTGTTAGAACAATTACATGCGATTTCTAGTCCATTTGTATTGACCTCATTCTTATCTTCCCTCCCCCCCTTTTAATGTGATCTGACCTTTGAGTAGGATTTTTCCTTCTTGTAATTTTGAGTCAGCTCTCTCAT
>VMDO01017074.1:0-45930 GCA_007922755.1 Pedetes capensis | reverse complement strand
TTTGGTAAAATTCTGCCATGAATCCATCAGGACCTGGGCTCTTCTTTGTTGGGAGACTTTTAATTACCTTTTCTATTTCCGTATATGTAATGGGCTTGTTTAGGTCAGTTATGTCTTCTGGGGTTAGCTTTGGTAGGTCATACGTGTTAATAAATTTGTCCATTTCTTCTGCATTTTCATGTTTTTGGGAATACAGTTTCTCATAGTAATCCCTGACAATTTTCTGTATTTTGTTGGAGTCGGTGGTTATGGATCCATTGTCTTTCATAATCCGTACTATATTGAATTTTTCCTTTTTCTTTTTGATGAGGTTAGCCAGAGGGGTGTCTATTAATCCTTTCAAAGAACCAGCTCTTAGTCTTATTAATTTTTTGAATTATTTCTTTGGATTCTGATTGAGATATTTCTCCCTTTTTTTTTGTAATTTCCTTTTGGATGTTCCTTTTAGGCTTGATTTTTTGTTGGCTTTCTAGTGTCTTAAGATGCATCATTAGGTCATTTATTTGGCTCTTCTTTATTTTATTGATGAAGGCACTTAATTCTATAAACTTCCCTCTTAAAACTGCCTTTGCTGTATCCCATATGTTTTGGTATGATGTCTTTTCATCATCATTTGATTGTAGGAATTTTTTAAATTCCAATTTGATTTCATCAACAATCCATGGGTCATTCAGCAGTCTGGGAAGTAGAATTCATCTCTCCTGAGTGTGTAGAACTTCTCCCTCTGTTATTCCTTTGAGATTGTGTGGTGCTGAATCTCTGGTGCTTATTTGAGCTTGTAAGCTGGGTATATTCTCAGCTTTTTGGTCTGTGTGGTTCTCTCTTTAGTCCACCAGCCCAACTCCAAAGACGCTAAGGGCTAGGGATGCGATAGATTTTGTTTCTCCTCTGTAGGGTGAGAAAGGGGAGGATCTGGTGACAGAAGAGGGGGAAAGAGGAGGTAGAGGACAGAGGCTAATAGAAATAACTGTCAAAATTAAAATTAAGGTTAAGACTTAAGTGTAAAATAATTAATACAAAGACACATATATAGCTTAAGAAAAAGAGAAGGAGAATAGAAAGAGGGAAGAGAGTAAACCAAGAAAGGAAGAAAATAGAAATGAAAAAAAATACAAAACTCATGCATACACGCTCCCACCCACATATAAAATCGCTTGTAGTCAGGTGCAGTGGTATACACCCGCAATCCCAGCGGCTTGGGGGTGGAGGCAGGAGGACCACAAGGCCGAGATCACAGCCAGCCTGCGCAACCCAGCAAGACCCCATCTCAAAAAGTAAAAAAATATGGGCTGAGGGCGCAGCGTGGCGGTCCAGCACCTACAAAGCAAGCAGGCGCAAGACCCTGGTTTCAAACCCCTGTACAAAACAACAAAAACAAGCAAACCAAAAAAACCAAAAAACAAGAAACAAAATTTAAAAAAACACAAAACATGCATACACACTCTCACACACATATAAAAACACTTGTAGTCAGGTGTGGTGGTGCATGCCTGCAATCCCAGTGGCTTGGGGGGCGGAGGCAGGAGAACCACAAGCCCTAGATCAGAGGCAGTTTGCGCAACCCAGCAAGCCCCTATCTCAAAAAGTAAAAAATATGGGCTGGGGGCGCAGCGCAGCGGTCCAGCACCTACAAAGCAAGCAGGCGCAAGACCCTGGATTCAAATCCCCATACAAAAAGAAAAAGAAAAAGAAAAAAAAGAAAAGAAAAAAAACCCTTGTATGTTCTTGCAGGTGGAATCTGCACTGTGGATACCCAGTTCCACCAGGTGAAGTTGATACTGCAGGAAGCAGTGCTCCCTCCAGAACTCAGGATGGCAGCGTTTTCACACAATCTGCAGAAGCAGTCTGTCTTAGTCTATAGAGATTTTGCCAATTACGTAGAAAATGGCAGATTGCCCCACAATGTCCTGGGTTTAAGTGGGACACCGAATGACCAAAGAGATGGTTCCACGAAATATTCTGTGTCTATTGTATTGTTTGAGAGGCAGTGGAACCTGTGGGGTCCTCCCTGGGGTTCTGCCTGTCCCACGTAGTTCGGGCGCCAATTCCCCAAATCAGAGATTTCTGGCCCGAAGCCTATAGCATGGAGGGAATATGGCTGCTATTGTGGATTTTTTTATTGCACTTGGGAGACCACTTGGCAGGACCAAATCCTCTTGTGGGTGGGACGATATTCAACCCTCCCAGGGAGAATCTGCAGCAGGTCTGTCCATGCAAGGCGATTGCGCTTGAAACTGCTCTTATTGTGTCTAATTGTCCCGCAAGACTCTGCCAAAAAGTAGCACTCTGTCTGCATGGGGCTCAGCCACCTCCGCAGACCTCATCTTTCTCCACAGTGCAGTGGGATGACTTAGGATCCCCTCTGGTGTGTCTGGGATCCAGGTGTATGTGTGCCTGTATGTCTGTGGAGATTGTGTCTGCACCACTGTCCCACCACAACAGGAGGGAGGGAGCCATGTTTCAGCTCTGGATGCATACCGCTGGCACCGGTTTCCCAGTTCCCTCCGAGATTACTCCCCATACCCTGGAGTATCTACTCTTGTGGATCTGATCCCTATTTTCTCGCGTGAGGGACCTACAACAGCCCAGCGTCTCAGGCTGTGGGACGTATGCTGCTAAAGATGGCGATTCCGTGTGCCACCTCAAACTGACTCACCCGAAACTTGTAGTTTGTGTCCCTCGGGCAGGGTGACAGTGTGATGTCAAGGTGGCACTCCGTGTTGGGTCCGGCTCCCATGGCTGTGTGTGCGAAGTCCCCTCTGAGTCTCCAGGATTCTATCCTGCCATCTGCGTGATGGCGAAATGGCAAAATGGCGAAATGGCGGTCCCACTACTGACCTTTGTGTAGCTCCTCCGAAGCCAAATGCTCAATTTCAGTGTTCATCCAGTTTCATCCTCTATCTCCCCCAATCTAAACTATCCCAGAAACCATCTTATTCTGCATAGTCTGCCTCTATCATGTGTAACTTACTTTTTTTTCCCCCTCCTAAAAAAATCAACTCATTTTATCCTTTTCACTGTAAGATTGTTGAGCTGGTTTGAGGTATCATCTTATTCTTCCCAATTTGTTGACCTTTTGTGTTAGCTTTCTGTTACTGTAACAAAACACCAAAACATCTCATAAAGAAGAATGGTTTATTTTGGCTCACAACTTTGAAGGTTTGAGTCCATGCTCAGGTGGGCCAAATGCTTTTGGGCCTGTGACAAGGCAGCATATTATGGTAAGAAGAAAGTAGTAGAGCAAAATGGTCTACCTTATAGTGATTGAGAAGCAAAGAGAAAAGAAGAGAAGCCAAGGTCCCCATACCACATTAAAGGGCACAACCCAGTGATTCAAAGACCTCCCACTAGGTCCCACCTCTTAAAATTTCTACCACCTCTCAATAGGATCAAGCCAGGGACTAAACTTTTAACATGGATTCAACCTGCCTTGTTGCCAGATGCTATTCAAGGCATTGATGATGTCATCATATTTAGCAGCTCATATTTATACAGCCTCTCTTCAGCTCAGATTATCTGGTGAAGAACTCTGAGAGTCTTGTTTGAAGGGCATCATTGAGCCAACAGTGACATGAAGTTTCCAAAAGCACATAGGTAAATGCAGGTTGCACATGCTGAATCGTAAATCTGCCATTGAAAACCCTATGAACAGCAGAGAAGCACTGACAATAGTGTTTCGCCCGTTGTACGTGGGGTCACTATGAATAGGACACCACCTTGACGGCACCTAACAACAACAACATTTGCCCCCACAAGGTGATGGCTACCACCTTCCCAGCTCAACAACACCATCATCCTTCTGGTTGCTCAGAGCAAAAACCTGACCATTACATTTGAAATCTCTCTCCCTCCTCCCTTTCCTCTCCCCCATCCATTTTACAGCCTGTCCAGTTGATTCTACTTTCCCTCACCTCCCCCTTCTCTCCCCCCACCTTTCCTCTCTCATTCCTTGTGTCTGAGGATTCCTGCCTTTGATCACTCTAGGCACAATAAACATGCCAAGCATTTACTCGTCTGCCTGGACCACCCTTCCTCCCAGTAATGTCCACTCCTAACCCCCAGAACCTGTGACTGTGTTACCTTCCTGGCAGAAGGGACTTTGTAGATATGATTAAAGTTAAGGACTTTGCAATAAGAAGATCACCCTGCATTATCTAAGAGGGCCCTGTGTGATCATGTAAGTCCTTAGAAGAAGATGAAGGCGGCAGAAGAGTACATTAGAGAAATGTGACACAAGGGTGTCCACTGTTGTTGCTGGTTTTGAAGATGGAGAAAAGGGTTTCTGACCCAAGGAATACAGCTGGCCCCTGTGAGCTACAGCCAGCCAGCAAGAAAACCAGAACCTTGATCTTAAATCTGCAAGGTTGCAGGGCTCTGTTCTTGCTTAGATTCTCCTAAAGGGAACACGGCCCCATCACCACCTTCGTTTTAGCCCACTGAGACTTGAACACAGAAAGCAGCCACGTCTACAGGAATTTGCACCAGTATAACTGTGAGATAATGCATGGGTGTTGTGTTTATTATAACAGGAATAGAACACTGCAAGGTCTCTATTCCAGTATCACTTAACCATCAAGACCTTCCTGAGTACTTCACAGAATACCCCTGCCCCCTCTGACCAGGCCTCCTCTGTCCCCATTGCCCTGGCTTCTTTTTCTCTGTGACCCTTATCTTTGGCCAATATGGGTTAATTTGTGTGGTTGTCTTTACCCCTCCCCCTCACCCACTGAAGTGTAAGTAAGCTCTGTTAGGAATATTTTTTTGTCTGTATTCCGTCTTTTATCTCCAGGGAATAAAACTGAGCCTGAAATATGGTAGGGGTTTAACCTTTCTGGAACATTTTAATGCTGTTAGCCTTTTGCTCCCTCTCTAGCATCCTAAGGAGGTGGTCTTCTCAATTTCCATCTGAATTATTGCACTCATCTCCTTCCATCCTCTTACCTGCTGCCTCAGGGACTTTGTACGTGATCTACTTACAGTGACTGACTCTCCTCAATGACTATTCTGAAGCATCAGCTCTTAAGGGAAAACTTTACTGATCCCTGAGAACATACCCTCTTTCTCTCCTATGCATTCAGATAGTTATTTGTTTGTTTATTTTGTAGTACTTGAGAGTTAGACCAAGGGCCTTGCACATACTTTGCAAGTGCTCTACCACTGGGCTGCACTCCTCAGCCCATTTTTTATTTTTTCTCTTGAGACAGGGTCTAAGTTACATAGGCTGCCTCTGGCCTTGAACATGCGATCCTCTTTTCTCCTCCTCCCTAGTCAGTGGGATTACAGGTGTGATCCACTGCGTCCAGCTAGTTTTTTGAAAAGAAGCATTATTATATTAAGTATAGTTCAGGTAATTTTTTATACTTCCTTTAGTACTTATATTTGTTCTTTAAAGGAAACTCAAAGTCTTAATCTTCATGGAATTTATAGAATAGAAATTAAGGAATATTAAAATAGTTGTTAAAGGAATTTATAAGGACTGATGTTAGCTGATGCTTTTGTTGTTATTAATACAGTGTAACAAAGTACCTGGAATGTCTCAATAAATATCTGGAAATACATGAATGAATTTCATATGAAATTGGTAGTTGTATTAAAAATGAATAATACCCATTATTTTTAGTATAACTTTGTTGTTGTTAGGTGCCGTCGAGTCGGTATCCAACTCATAGCGACCCTCATAGGGTTTTCAATGGCTGACTGTTTCAGGATTGCCTTGGGAGTGGATTGCCAGTCCCTTCTCCCATTTTTGCGGTGCTGGGAATAGAACTCGGGACCTCAGAGACTGCAGCGCAGCGCTCTACCAACTGAGCTAAATCCCAGCCCAATATAACTTTAGAAGGCAAAAATTTGTCTAAATCATTCTTCCTGATTATAAGAATAATATATATGCAGATAAAAAGCTTAAGCTATATAGAAAATTAAAATAATTTATAATCCTATCACTCAAGCATCATTTTGACCTATTTCCTTTGTTACCTTTCTATACATATTTTATGTAATCAACAGTATAATATGAACAAAATATTTTATCCTGCTTTTTTTCAATTAGTACTATATTACACATACTTTCCTAAATCTCATTGTAGTCTCCTCTTGATACTTTCCTAAAAATAAACTCTTCTGAAAAATTATAGTTTATGAGATATATAATACATTTTATTTATTTTTTGTAGTACTTGGGGACTGAACTGAGGGCCTTGCACATATTTTGCAAGTGCTCTACCCCTGAGCTGCACCCTTAGCCCACTTTTTAATTTTCTTATTTTTTATCTTGAGAAATGGTCTGACTGTTTCACAGGCTGCCTCTGGCCCTGAGCTTGTGATCCTCTTGCCTCCACTTCTCGAGTAGCTGGGGTTACAGCCATGTGCCACTATGCCTGGCAAGAATTTCCTTTTGTGTTTTTGTTGTTGTTTGTTTGTTTGTCTTGGTGTTTTTGAGACAGGGTTTCGCTGTGTAGTCCAAGCTGGCCTCAAACTCACATCAGTCCTTATGCCTCAGTCTCCCAAGTGCTGGGATTGCAGGAGTGTGCCACCACTCCTGGCCCTGACCCGATATATTTGAATACATTTTTTATCTCACACAGAATTGATTGGTTGGTTTTGTGTCATATTGACAATGCAGCTTAAGAGGAAAAGAAAAATGAAGACTTTCATAATCAGTCAAAAAGCTGTTGCTAAAATTAGAACTAGGTTTTGATTAAAAAATCTGGAATTGTAGAAATATCTGTAATCCTACAAATACCAATAAACTCAAGAAAATCTTTTCTTCTAATCTTTGCAGAAAGAGTTAAGACACATAACAGGGCTTACATCATTAGTAGGATGTCTGAAAGTAACACTATATATATGTGCATGGAAAAAATTCCAACACTACATTGTTGTTGTTAGGTGCCGTTGAGTCAGTATCCGATTCATAGCGACCCTCATAGGGTTTTCAGTGGCTGACCATTTCGGGATTGCCTTGGGAGTGGATTGCCAGGCCCTTCTCCCATTTTTGCGGTGCTGAGAATTGAACTCAGGACCTCAGAGACTGCAGTGCAGCGCTCTACCAACTGAGCTAAATCCCAGCCCCCCAACACTACATAAACATGTAAAAATAGAAATAAGATGTGCCTAAAATCTTACAGGTCTGCAGCCATAGCCCTGTGGCATCCGATCCCGGCAGATCTCGGAAGCTAAGTAGGGCCGGGCCTGGTTAGTACCTGGATGGGAGACCGCCTGGGAACACCAGGTGCTGCAGGCTTGGGAGAAGGACCTGGCAACCCCCTCCCAAAAATCAATCTGACATTGAAAACCCTATGCACAGCAGAGAAGCACTGACAATAGTGTTTCCCCTGTTGTACAGAGGGTCACTATGAGTCGGATACTGACTCGACGGCACCTAACAACAACAACAACAAAATCTTACAGAACTAGGAGTTAATTCATTTGTTTTGTTGTGTTTTGAGGTACTTGCGGGTTGAACCTAGAGCCTTGCACATACTTTGCAGGTGCTCTACCACTGAGCTGCATTCCTGCTCATTTTTTTATTTTTTATTTTGAATCAGAGTCTCACTAAGTTATGCAGGCTGCCTCTGGCCTCAAACTTGAGATCTTCCTGCCTCCACCTCCCAAGTCCCTAGGATTACTGGTATGTACCACCAAGCCCAGCCCAGCCCAGCCCAGAAGTTAGTTGAAAAACTCTTGGTTTGTTTAAAGTATCAAGACTCTATATGGCATATCTGTATTTTCATTTCTTGTTGTCTGAATCTTTGAAAACCTCCATTATCCCTACACCTTGAAAGATGAATTTAGCCAATCCTACCCATGTATTTCCCTCTGCTCCTCATTCAATTTCCACCATGCATATGATTTTAATTTCATTAAGTTTTAAGGAAAATTAACATATAATTTATACTGGTTACTTTACAACTTGAACTTCTTTCTGTATTCACCAATTTTCTAGCAGGATCTTTTGTCTACCAGTTATGTCAAATGAGAACCTTCACACCTCAGTTACTTCCTCCTATTCCTCCCCAATTCACCTCCTACCTTCTGCTTGTTATACAATTACTTTTTATACTGACAAGGTTTTAAAGTATTTACAACGTAGTCTGTAAAAGTAATTGTCTTCCATCCTCTATAAACTGATTCTAAAAGCTGAGCACAATAATTAATGTTACCAAGATGTATATATGTGTACATATACTCATTTATATTTTACCATAAAGAAGTGTATTTGGAAATGTGGAGAAGGAAATGTTGCTTTATAAATTACTAAATCTGTACTTCTCAGTATAAACTATTTCGAGCATTATGTCAAATGGAACTCTTCTTATTTTATAAACTGTACCAAATCATGTTACTTTTAACTCACTTTATACTTGAACATTTATATTTTATACAGTTTTGTGTGTTTTCCTTGAAATTTTTATGCACCTTTTTTCTTGACAGAAAGGAAAATGCTTTGACACTATCACTATAATCTTATAATAGTATTTAATCCTATCTATTCTCTTTATGAAGACATTCTTCTTGGAGTTTTCTGGCTTTTTATTATAATTTGACTTGTTTAGGCTTCAAAGCTGTCAGTTTAGGATTTTTCCTCTCTTTCTAGATTAGATCATCTATCTTTTTTAAATCCCTCTCTTCCTCTTTATTGAATCTGCCATTACTTCCTTCCTGCCCTTACTTATTTACTTATTTATTGGCTTTTTGAGACAGAGTCTTGCTATGTAGCCCAGGTCAGCCTTGAACTCACTATTTAGCTCAGGCTAACCTCAAACTCAGCTAGGATTACAGGCAAATGCCATCACACCCAGCTTTTATTTTAAATCTTAAGAAGATTCTTAAAAGTATACATAAAAATAAACTTTGTGGTTCTGCTTGTTTGAAAATAGCACTTTACTTTGAACTCCATAGAAGATTCACTGGTATATGGAAATTTATGTTAAGGACTGTTCACTATCAAACTTTGAAGGCATTTGAAGCTGAAATTTTAAGCCACCTTTTCCATAGATTTTGGCATTTAATGTGGCAGAGAAAAAGGTTAGGATCATCCTGATCGTTGTTTCTGCTTTTTATCCATCTGTAATGTTTATTTATTTTACAATTAAATACCCATCTGTATAATTAAATATGCATCTGTAATGCTTCTTTATTTTTATAATTAAATATTTTTATAATTAAAAAAATCCAGAGTGGGTAGATATGGACATCTTTCCCTGGGAAAAGGTAAACTCTTTTGATCCTTTCAGTGTAAGAAAGTTGGACTTCCTTTGCCTTTGATATTTTTCTCTTCCTCTAATTTTTTTGTTCTCTTATTAGGGATTCTTCTCATTTTAGGTCAAATATTCATTCTCTGTCTTCCATTTTTATTTTCCTGTTTTTGTAGAGGTCCTGTTTGCTGTCATGAATTTTCTCTTGAAAGAATTGTACCCACCCTCACAAATTTAATCACATCTCTTACACAGCATTCTATTGTGACAATACTTTTTTATTAGTAACTTTTTAGTGTACAACTTAATGGGTTTCATTATGACATTTCTGTATATGCATATCATTCTACATTGCTCATCTTACCTCTCCCATTACCCTGTCATGACTTCCTTCCCCCTTCCCTTTCCTCCCCACCAATGGTCCCCTTTCTACTTGCATGTCTTCCGTGTGTGTGTGTGTGTGTGTGTGTGTGTATACCCAGATTTTGCCTTAAGTGCAAAAAATGTGGTATTTCTCTTCCTTTCCCCATTACCATTTCTTATTGCCCCTTCCAACTTTTCTTCAGTCCATTTTCTCCCCCTGTATAGGTCTCCTCTATGTTCATGTCCTACATATTTTAATATTGAACACATTGAAATTGAATAGCCACATGTGAGAGAAAACAGGTGATGTTTGACTTTCTGGGTCTGACTTACTTCACTTAAAATGATGATCTCTAGTTCTACCCATTTTCCAGAGAATGCCGTAATTTCATCCTTCTTTACAGCTGAATAAAACTCTATGGTGTATGTTGTTGTTGTTGTTAGGTGCCATCTAGTTGTGTCCAACTCATAGTGACCTTCATAGGGTTTCCAATGACTGATTGTTTCGGGATTGCCTTGGGAGTGGATTGCCACATACTTCTTCCATTTTTGCGGTGCTGGGAATAGAACCCGGGACTTCAGAGACTGCAGAGTGGTGCTCTACCAACTGAACTAAATCCTAGCCCCTATGGTGTATACAGACGACATTTTCCTTATCCACTCATCTGTTGATGGACACCTAGGTTGATTCTGTATCTTGGCTGTTGTCAATAGTGCCACAGTAAACATGGATGAACAGGTATCTCTGCGGTATATTCACTTATATTCCTTTGGATAAATACTGAGGAGTGGTATAGCTGGGTCATATGTTGGTTCTATTTTTAATTTTTTCAGGAACCTCCATAGTGATTCCCATAGTGGCTGCACAACCTTCATTCCCACCAGCAGTGTACTGAGGTTCCTTTCTCCCCACATCCTCATCAGCATTTTTTGTTTGTTTTGTTGATGCTAGTCATTGTGACTAGAATGAGATGGTATCTCAATGTAATTTTGATTTGCATTTCCCTGATGGCTAAGGATGTTGAACATTTTTTCAAATGATTGTTGGCCATTCATATTTCTTCTTTTGAAAATTGTCTGCTTAGTTCATTTGCCCATTTTTTTGATTGGATAATTTGCCTTTTTGAGTAGTTAACTTTTGAGCTCTTTATGTATTCTAGATATTAATCCCCTTGTCTGATGTATAGTTGTCAAGATTTTCTCCCATTTTGTAGGCTATCTCTTTACCCCAATAAATTGTGCTATTTGCTGGGCAAAAGATTTTTATTTGTATGCAGTCCCATTTGTGAATTGTTCCTATTTTACCTGTGCTATTAGAGTCCTTTTCAGAAAGTCCCTTCCTATGCCTGTGGCTTGAAGTGTTTTCCCTGTTTTCCTCTAGTAGTTTCCAATTTTTAGGTCTCACATTAAGGTCTTTGATACATTTTGAACTGATTTTCATACCAAGTGTGTGTGAGAGAGATCTAGTTTCAGTCTTCTGTGTGAGGATATCAAGTTCTCTCTGCACCATTTGTTGAAGAGGCTGACTTATCTCCAACTTACATTTTTGATATATTTTTTGAACATGAGGTGGCTGTAGTTACATTGGTTTATTTCTTGATCTTCTATTCCATTGATTTACATGTCTATTTTTGTGCCAGTAATGTGCTATTTTTATTAATATGGCTCTGTAGTATAATTTGAAATCAGGTACTATGATGCCCCCTGCATTGTTTTTTCTGCTCAGAATCACTTTAGCAACTCAGTGTTTTCTGTTTCCATATGAATTTTAGGCGTGTTTTTCTATTTCTGTGAAGAATATCATTGGATTTTGTTGGGGATTGCATTAAATCTGTAGATTACTTTCAGGAATATAGCCATTTTCACAATATTAATTCTTCCAATCCATGAGCATGGGAGGTCTTTCCATCTTCTGGTGTCTTACTCAGTTTCTTTCTTCAGTCTTGTAAGGTTTTCATTATAGAGATCTTTTACCTCCTGGGTTAGGTTTATTCCTAGGTATTTTATTCTTTTAAAAGCTATTGTGAATGGGATTGTTTTCTTAATTTCTTTCTCAGCCTGATTTATATTGGTATGCAGAAAAGCTACTGATTTTTATATGTTGATTCTATATCCTGCCACTTTGTTGCAAGTATTTATCAGCTCTAAGAGTTTTCTGGTGGAATTTTTAGGGTCTTTTAAGTATAGGATCATATCATCTGTAAATAAAGATAATGGGACTTCTTCCTTTCATGTTTGTATCCCTTTTATGTCTTTCTCTTGTGGTATCACTATGGCTAACAGTTCAATTACTGTATTCATAGGAGTGGAGAGAGTGGACATCCTTGTTTCATTCCTGATTTTATGGGCAAGGCTTTCAGTTTTTCTCCATTTCATATGATGTTGGCTATAGGTTTTTCATATATTGCCTTTACTATGTTGAAGTATCTTCCTTCAATTCCTAGTTTCTTCAGGGCTTTTATCATAAAAGATATTGAACTTTGTCATAGGCCCTTTCTGCATCTATTCATAGCATCATGTGATTTTTGTCTTTGAGTCCATTTATATGCTACATTACACTTAATTCACTTGCATTTGTTAGACCACTTTTGCAACCCTGTGTGGAACCAACTTGATCATAGTGTATGATCTTTTTAATGTGTTGTTGAAGTTGATTTCAGAGTATTTTAGTAAGAATTTTTGCATCTATGTTCATCAGGAGGGAAACTTCTATAGTTTGCTTGTTCTGTAGTTTGCTTTTTTTGTTGTGTTTTTGTCTGGTTTTGGTATCTGGGTAATATGGCTTCATGGAATGAGTTTGGTAGTATTCTATCCATTTCTATTTTATGGAGTAGTCTGAGGAGCATTGGTGTTAATTTTACTTTAAAAGTCTTAACAGAATTCAGAAGTGAATCCATCTAGTCCTGGGCTTTTCTTTGTTGGAAGACTCTTTATTACTACTTCAGTTTCACTGGTTGTTACAGGTCTGTATAAGTTTTATATCGCCATGATTTAGTTTTGGTAGGTCACATGTATCTAGGAATTTATCAGTTTCACGTAGATTTTCCAGTTGTTTGGAATTTAAGTTCTCAAAGTATTCCCTAATGATTCTCTGGATTTCATTGGTGTTTGTTGTAATGTCCCCTCTTTCATCTCTAATTTTATTAATTTAAGTCTTCTCTCTTTCTTTTGGTTAGTTTGGCTAAGAATTTGTCAATCTTATTTATATTTTCAAAGATCCAATTCCATTTCATCAATTATTTGTATTGCTCTGTTAGTCTCCATTTCATAATTTCTCCCCTGGTCTTTATTATTTCTTTCCATCTACTGATTTTGAGTTTTGTTTGTTCTTGTTTTTCTAAGACCTTTAGGTACAACAACAAGTTATTTATTTGAATCTTCTCTGATTTTTTTTTTTTAATGTAGGCACTCATAGCTATAAGCTTCCCATTTAGAACCACCATTGCTGTATCTGAAGAGATTCTGGTGGGTTGTGTTTTCATTTTCATTTGATGCTAGGAATTTTAAATTTTTCTTCCTGATTTCTCCAAGGGCCCACTCATCATGTAAGAATGTATTTTTTAGTGTCTCTATATCTGTATGCCTGCAGCTGTAGCCCTGTGGCATCCGAGCCTGTCATATCTCGGAAGCTAAGCAAGGTCGGGCCCGGTTAGTACTTGGATGGGAGACCGCCTGGAAACACCAGATACTGGAGGCTTGAGAGACAGACCTGGCAGCCCACTCCCAAATATTAATCTGCCATTGAAAACCCTATGAATAGCAGAGAAGTACTGACAATAGTGTTTCGCCTGTTGTACACAGGGTCGCTACGAGTTGGATACTGACTCGCAGACACCTAACAACAACAACAACAACAGCAACAACAACATATTTGTATAGTTTCTATATTTCTGTATTGTATATTCTATATATATGTATAAACTATATTTCTATAGTGTCTCTTCCTATTGATTTCTAGTTTGATTCTATTGTGGTCTGATAAGATACACAAAATTATTTCTATTTTCTGTATTTGCTAAAACTTGATTCATGACCTACAATTTGATCTGTTTTAGAGAACATTCCATGGGCTACTGAGAAAAATGTGTACTCTCTAGCTTTTGGATGGAATATTCTATAGATGTGTATTAAATCCCTTTCATCTGTTGTGCTGTTTAACTCTGAAATTTCTTTGTTGATTTTTTTGTCTGGGTGTTCTGTCTGTTGATGAGGGTGGGGTACTGATGTCACTCACTATTATTGTATTTGGACCTATCTTTCCCTTTATGTGCAGTAGTGTTTGTTTTATGAAATTGGGTGCACTGTTGTTCAGTACATATATATTTATAATTGTACATTCCTCATGGATTTTTCTTTTTATTACTATGTCATGACCTTCTTAATCTCTTTTGACTAATTGTAGCTTGAAGTCAACCTTGTCTGATATATGGATAGTTACTCTTGCTTCTCGTTTGGCATCTACTTACTTGATATATTGATTTCCATCCTGTCACTTTCATCTGTGTGTGTCTTTGCCAGTGACATGTGTTTCTTACGGACAAAAATTATTGGATATTGTTTTTTTTTTACTCCATTCTACTAGTCTGTGTCTTTTATTTCTAGAGTCAAGACCATTTATATTTGGGGTTATTATTAAGAGAGGTTTCTTGATTCTTATAATTGTATTGAGTGTTTTCCTGGTTGGTTTGCATACTATTCATTGTTTTCATACTCCCTTATTCATATCGGGGTTTGCTGGCTTTTTGAGTTAGATATGACTGATTCTTTACTTGTTCTCTTCAGTTCATCTGTTCCTCTCATGAAATTTATTCTTTCCTGTATTCTCACAACTGAGACTTTCTTCCTCCTGTGTGCATTGAATTCCTTTAAGTATCTTCTGCTATGCTGGCTTGGTGGTAATGAATTGTTTGAGTGTGAGCTTGTCTTGGAACATCTTTATTTCTTCATCAATTCTAAATAACTTTGCTAAATATAATAATCTTGGTTGTCGTTGTTGTTGTTGTTAGGTGCCATAGAGTCGGTATCTGACTCATAGTGACCCTTATAGGGTTTTCAATGACTGTTTCGGGATTGCCTTGGGAGTGGGTTGCCAGGCCCTTCTCCCATTTTTGTGGTGCTGGGAATTGAACTTGGGACCTCAGAGACTGCAGTGCAGTGCTCTACCAACTGAGCTAAATCCCAGCCCATAATCTTGGTTAGTAGTTATTTATTTTTAGCATTTAAAATATAACATTACATGCTTTCCTTGGTTTTACACTTCATGCTGATAGGTGTGATGTTATTTTGATGGGTTTGCCTTTTTAGGTGTGGTGGTATTCTTCTCTTGAAGCTTTTACGTTGTTCCTTTGTTCTGTTGTTGTTGTTAGGTTCCATTGAGTCATCTCCAACTTGTAGCAACCCTCATAGGGTTTTCAATGGCTGACTGTTTTGGGATTGCCTAGGGAGTGGATTGCCATGTCCTTCTCCCATTTTTGTGGTGCTGGGAATAGAACCTAGGACCTCAGAGACTACAGATCGGCATTCTACCAACCATGCTAAATCCCAGCCCTTCTTTGTTCTGTAGTATTGGCATTTTAAGTATAATGTCTTAGAGTGGTTATTTTCTGATTGTGTGTCTGTTTGGGGCTCTAACTGTCTCTCTCATGGCTGCATGTCCATTTCTTTATCTAGATTTGGGAAATTTTCTACTATAATTTCATTGAATAGGCTTTCTACGCTTTTAGTTTTGATGTCAGCTCCCTCTTAGATTTGGTCTCCTGATCATGTCCCAGAATTCTTGGGTGTTGTAGTTATATTTTTAAATTTTTTTCTTTATTGATTCCTGAATGTATTATTTCCTGAACCTTGTCTTCCATCCCTGATAGTCTATGTTCTGCTTGACTAGTCTACTGGTGACACTTTCCAGTGTGAGTTTTATTTGATTTATTGAGTTCTTCATTTCCAACATTTCTGTTTGGCTTTTTGTTTCAAAATCTCAATTTCCTTGTTGAATTTCTCATTCATGTTGCTGACTTTGTCTTCTACATTGGTGGCTTTTTGACCTATGTCCTGACTTGATTTCCTTACTTCATTCATCTGCTTGTTTATATCCTCTTTGAAGTCATTGGTCATTTTTACAAGTAGACTTTTCAATTCTTTGTCTTACATTTCAATAATATCAGTATGTTTGGATTCGGTAATTAAAGAATTGTGGTCTTTGGAGCAGACATGTTGCCTTGCTTGTTCATGTTCTTGTGTTTCTGTTTTGTGATTTTGGTCATCTTTTGCAGTGGATATGTCTTCCCATTTTATTGGGGCATCTTTGTGGTGACCAGTTTTCTCTTGAGATCTCAATCCCCAGTACTGTACCTAGAAGAGAAGACAAACCACTGCAACAGTTACAATACCTGAACAAATCAGATATAGAAATGCACTTAAAACCTTTTAAGGCCAATCACTATACCATCAATGCCCATAAAAATAGTGACTATAATATAGAATGTGCTATAAAATTATAGATTATTTAGGGTGAAGTCAAAATTAGTAATTGCCTGAAATATCAAAGGAGATGGGGCAGAGAAAGGGGAGAAAGAAGGAAGTGGCAAGGATTAAGTAAAGAAAGGAAGATGATGATCCAGAAAGGAGATGAATATTCAGAAAAGGGATAGAAAAGATTGGGGGTAAAAAGACTCAATTATACAAATATATATATATATATATATATGCAAAATTATGTAGACATAAGAAGAGCAGTAAGAAGGAAAAGACCTAAGAAATTGTTTTTTTTTAAAATAATAAAGTAAAAATGTATAATAAAGTAAATGTATGTTGTTGTTAGGTACAGTGGAGTAAAGTTCAACTCATAGTGACACTATGTACAACAGAAACAATCCACTACACTGTGCCATGCCTGGTACTATGTCAGTGTTTCTCTGCTATTCATCGGATTTTCAATGGCTGATTGTTTTGAGATTATTTAAGGAGTGGACTGGCAGGGCCTTCTCCCTGTTTGTGGTGCTTGGTGATCCAACGCAGGGCCTCAGAGTGTGCAGAGTAGTACTCTACCAACTAAATATATAGTAAATAGAAAAGGAGATACACAGGCATCAAAAGATTAAAGAGAAGACTAAAAAGGAAAAAAGATACAAATTACATGGGAACAATGAGAAATGAGGAAAATAAAAGTAATGACAAAAAGGGAAAAAAAGAGAGAGAGAAAAAGCTAGGCACTGTGGTATACACCTACAATTCCAGCATCTTGGGAGGCTGAGGCAGGAGGATCTTGAGCCCTAGGCCAGAGGCAGCCAGTTCAACTCAACTAGATTCTGTCTGAACAGAAAATACAGTGGCACAGCACCTGCCCATATGTGAAGCCCTGGGTTCAAGCCTCCACACAGCAGAAAATAAGTAAGCAAAGAAACAAATAACAAGAGGGAGCCAGGAACAGTGGCACACGCCTGTAATCCCAGCAACTCGGGAGGCGGAGGCAGGAGGATCGCAAGTTCAAGACCGAGGCAGGCTGCATAATATAGCAAGACCCTGTCTCAAAAAAAAAAAAAAAAAAGGAAAAGAAAAAGGGTTGAGTGTGCAGCTTACAGCTCAGAGGTATAGCACTTGCAAAGTGTGCAAGTGTGAGGCCCTGAGTTCATTCCCCAGTACCACAAAAACAAAACAAATAAAAATAGGAAATATAAAAAATGAAAGAAATAAAAAGTTAAAGTACTGAAGTGTCTTCTTTCTCTGTCCTTTTATATTGGAGGTGTGGCTGGGGTTTAGCTCAGTGGGTAGAGTGCTGCTCTATACTCTCTGAGGGGCTGGATTTGATCCCCAGCACCACAAAAATGGGAGAAGGATGTGGCAATCCACTCCCAAAGCAATCCCGAAACAGTCAAGCATTGAAAATCCTGAGTCACTATGAGTTGAACCCTATTCCACAATAGCCAACAACAATAATATCAGAGTCTGTTACTGAAGGTGGTGGTCCATTGAAGGAGGAGTCTTTTATCTGACGTCACTGCCCTGCTTGTACCACCTGCTACTGAATGTCACCATCACGCTTTCCTCCTTACTGTAACTGCTTGCTTCAGCTATGTCCAGCTCTGGGGTTGTGGCAGGTTGTCTTCAGGCTACCTGACCAGTGATTATTCTTTGTTTTCAGTCTCCTAAAGTAGTTCAGCCTGCATCCAGAGCCCCGTGGCATCCTATCATGTCAGATCTCAGAAGCTAAGCAGGGTTGGGCCTGGTTAGTACTTGGATGGGAGACCGCCTGGGAACCAGATACTGGAGGCTTGGGAGACGGACCCAGCAACCCACTCCTAAAAATCAGTCTGCCATTGAAAGCCCTATGAATAGCAGAGAAGCACTGACAATAGTGTTTCGCCTGTTGTCTGCAGGGTCTCAATGAGTCGGATACAGATTCGATGGCACCTAACAACAACAACAACAACAGAGTAGTTCAGTCTCTCACAATGGGTTTCCTATCAAGAAGGCAGCCCTCATGGCCCACTGAGATATAGATTATAGCACAATGAATCTCTTCTCCAGTGCTACCCTCCCACCAGTCAGGAAGAGCCACAGTCTCACCAAATTCCATGAGTGGATCCAGGGACTTAGGAATGTGAACTTGTCTTGCAGGACTCCCGGTCTGCCTACCATGACTGTCCAGTTTACGTTTTTGTGTGAGGCCTCTCTCTTACTCTCCCTTGCTCTTTTCTACATTCCAAGCCCATGCTGTAATCTCTTCTGTGATTTCTGTGCTCTTCCCGTCTTTCTCTCTTTAGAACAGAGTCCACTCCTTCCTACTCTGACTCCTTTGTTTTACCCTGTCGCGTGGAAGAGGCGGCTTCCAATCTGCCATCTTACAAAAGACAGTCAGTTCTTTGGAGAGTGTTCTAAAGCAGTGGGTTTTTTTTTTTTTTTTTTGTAGAAATATGTCTTTTTCTTAAAAAACATTTTAAAATTTCTTTCATGTATATATTTTTAAAAATTTGAGAAAACTACTTCTCTGCCACTCCAAATAGTATAATTAAATTCCTAATGCCTCTAACTTCCCATAGTAAAATAATACTCTTCTTTTATTCCTACACAAGAAGGAGACCATTGGCTAGGGTGTGGCTCAGTTGTAGAGCACTTGCCTAGCATATTCGAGGCCCAGGGTTTAATTCCTACCTAGTACTATGAAAAAAAAAAGTAGTATGTTTACCCAAGACTGGAGTTCATATGTGGTGCATCTTGTTCTGATTGGACAAATATTAACTATGTGTGTGTAAAAATATGTAAATAAAATCATATCCTTAGCAGACAGTTGTCCTTCATATGTAGCTCAAATTTCCAGTGTAATAATATCGTTACCTGCAGCAGTAAGACTGTGGCATCCGATCCTGTCAGATCTTGGAAGCTAAGCATGGTCAGGCCTGGTTAGTACTTGGATGGGAGACCATCTGGGAATATCGGGTGCTGTAGGCTTGGGAGAAGGACCTGGCATCCCACTCCCATAAAACAATCAGTCATTGAAAAACCTTATGAATAGCAGAGAGGTACTGACAATAGTACTTTGCACTGCATAGTGTCAGGTAATGTTTCTTCGGTTGTACATAGGGTCACTATGAATTGGACCCTACTTGACAGCACTTAACAACAAGCCTGCAGCCATAGCACTGTGGTGTCCAATCCTGTCAGATCTTGGAAGCTAAGTACGGTCAGGCCTGGTTAGTACTTGGATGAGCGACAGCCTGGGAACACCAGATACTGCAGGCTTGGGAGAAGGACCCAGAAACCCACTCCCCAAAATCAGTCCACCATTGGAAACCCTATAAATAGCAAAGAAGCACTGACAATAGTATTTCATCTGTTATACATAGGGTCGCTGTGAGTTAGACAGTGACTTGACAGCACCTAATGACAACAATATCCTGACCTAAAATACTTGGAACTTCAATTTAAATTTAATATATAGAACCCCAATCTTCACTTGGCAGGGGATATTATTATTATTAGGTATTTTTAATCTGCTACAGGGAAAACTTTTTTTTTTTTTGCTTTGATTAGAAGTAACTTTGTAAGGTATAATCTTGCGGAAGAGAGGGAGTGTTTAGCTTGGAACATTGAGCTGATTTTATTTCTTAGGTATGTTCCTGAAAAATTGAGTTTAAACCCTTATCTTGAAATACTTTTATCATTGGCTTCCAGTATAATTTCAGAGATATTCTCTCTCTCTCTCCTCTATCCTTCCCCCCCCCCACGTCTTTCTAACATTTATCCCACTTGCTTTTCTCCTTTGAGGACTCTAGTTATACATATAGTTTACTGTTTTAATTTATGTTACCATTCACTCATTGTTTATCTACTTTTTAGGGTTTTTCCCCCCTTCTTTGTGTTTCACTTTGGGTAGTTTCCAATCCTAGATATTCATCACTAATCTTTTCTTCTACAATGTCTAATCTGTTATTAATTTCATCCAGTACATTTATCTTTTCTTTACTTTTTTTTTTTTTTTTTGGTGGTACTGGGGGTTGAACCCTGTGCCTCGCGTTTGCATGTTTTGCAAGTACTGTACCACTGAGCTGCACTCCCAGCTCATCTTATTACTTTTTGAGATAGGATCTCACTAAATTATGCAGACTGTGTCTGGTCTCGAACCTGCAATCCTCCTGCCTCTGCCTCCCAAGTTGCTGGATTATAGGCGTGCACCACTGTGCTTGGCTCATGTAGTATATATTTCATCACACACCTTGATGATTTCATCAGCAGGCCCTACACCTGTTGTTTGGTTTTTTTCCTGCATCTTCCACATCTCCATTTAACATAAGCAACCTTTTTTTGGGGAGTGTTCTTGAACATAAGAAATTCCATATAATAATAATTTTAATGCTGTTGTCGATTAATTTTATCATGTCATTTCTGAATTATTTTCAATTGCTTTTTTCCTTATTATGATGACATATGCCTGCAGCTGTACCACTGTGGCATCTGATCCCGTCAGATCTCAGAAGTTAAGCAGGGTTGGGCCTGATTAGTACTTGGATGGGAGACCATCTGAGAACACCAGGCTTGGGAGAAAGACCTGGCAACCCACTCCCAAGAACAATCAGCCATTAAAAACCCTATGAATAGCAGAGAAGCACTAACAATAGTATTTCACCTGTTGTACATAGGGTCGCTATGAGTCTGACACCGACCTGACGGCACCTAACAACAGCAGCAGCATTATGACATATTTTCTTGCTTCTTTTTGATTATTGGAGGCCTGATTCAGAATTTTATTTGTTGGGTGCTGGCTATATTTTAGAGTCTTAAAAATATTAATTTAACTCTCATATACCCTTTCTTGTGGTATTTACCTCCAGGTTCTGTGCCTCTCTCTGCATCTGTGCTTAGGGAGGCCCTTCCTGACCATGCTGTCTAAAATATACTTGTCAAGTTCTGTCTCTGACATGTTATATTGTATGTCAGGGTGTTATGTCTGGGTGCTGGGATTCTTGTTCACATACATGTCCTTGGCCTCCCTTACTGCATAAGATATAAACCCCATGAATGCTGAGATCTTGTCTGCCTTATTCAGTGTTGGATCCTAGATCCTAGAACAACTCCAGGTACATTGTAGATCCTCAGTGAATATCTGTTGAATAAGCAAGCAGATGAATGCCAGGTACTGCACTGGGTGCCTTCCAAACACTCCTCTGATGTTACCATCTTGTGAAGTAATTTGTACTAGGAGTTTTCCTGGAGAGCAAAGAGAGAAAGGAATTTTCTAGGTAACAAGGAAAACAAATACCAGAAAAGTGGAAGAGTAAAACAAAAAAAGCCAGTTACAATATTCAGGAAAATAGGATGTAGTACATTGATTCATTTCTTGCTTTACTTTGCCATGGAGATCCTGGTTAACCAATTTCCTTTCCAAGATCTCTTCCCAGAATTAATTATTATTATTTTGTGGTACTTAGGGTCGAACCCAGGGCCTTACATTTATTTTGCAAGTACTGTAGCACTAGGCTGAAACCCAAACTCACTCATTTTTTATTTCTTATTTATGAGTCAAGGTCTTGCTAAGTTACATAGGCTGCCTCTGGCCTTGAACTCCCAATACTCCTACCTTGGTCTCCTGAGTCACTGGGATTATACATGTGTGCCACTACACCCAGCTCTTTTCCCAGAACTTAGAAGTAAAAAACTGGATGTTGCACACCTGTAATTCCAGAATTCAGGAGGCAGAGGCAGGAGGATTGTGAGTTTGAAGCCAGCTTGGGCTACATAGTGAGAGCCTGTCTCAAAAAACCAAGAACTGGGGACATAGCTCAGTGGTAGAGCTTTTTGGCTTAGCAAGTCCATGGCCCTTGATTTGAGCCTTAGCACTGGAAGGGAAAAAAGAAAGAAAAGAAAAAAGATGAAGAAGAACAACAAGAAAGTCTTAAAAGTATTAATA
Source organism: Pedetes capensis (assembly GCA_007922755.1). Classification (NCBI taxonomy): domain Eukaryota; kingdom Metazoa; phylum Chordata; class Mammalia; order Rodentia; family Pedetidae; genus Pedetes; species Pedetes capensis. The sequence continues at coordinate 23,970 of VMDO01017074.1, read as the reverse complement.
TTGGTTATACATTGTGTTATTTTTTTAATGCCAACATAATAAAATATTAGAGTTAAAATCCATCACAAACTTTCCTTGGGTCTGTGTATATCCTTCCTGCCTCTGCCTCTCCCTATGAATTTAGTGCTTGTGAAAAGTAACTGTAGAACTGGGTGATGGAACCCTCTGGGCAGGAGAAGGGATGATGTTCCTGGAGGTACCCACTGCATAATGAGTCTTACTCTTGGCCTTCAAGAAAGAGCGCTTTGAGGGCCAGTCCATTTAGTTGAGCCTTACTGTACCACCAGTCTTCTCCCTCTCTTGTGGATTCCAAACCTTCCATTTAAAGCAATGGCTTTTGTGTTGCAGCCTCAAGTAACTAGACCAGAACATAACTTCGTTTTTTCATACAGCTCAGCAGATGGAAACTACTTTTCATTGCTACCATATTGTCCTGATTTAAACCAGGGACCTGACACTAAAAAAGGGGCTCTGTAGCGGATTAACTAAGCCCCAAGTTAGAGCTACACTGCTCTTGTTTGTGTTTCTTGGGGTGTTTTCCTGATTCTCTTTCTGGCAGAGTCTTTGAAGAAGAATAATTTCCTTTGGTGGATTAGTAAATAAAATTTTTTTCCCCTATAAAACAGTGTATGTATATCTGAGAGTTTGAAGCATATGCATATGTATTTAGAAGAAAATAGTTCCATTAATTCACCAAAGAAAAGTGTTTAGGGAGAATTCATGAAGAAATGAAATGTTAATAGTAGATATTGATTTAATTGGTAAAATTTTCCCACTTAAAAATGGGTTATTTAAATTGAGTCATGCAGTGGAAGATTTTGTTTCTGACTCAGAGAAGTAAAAAAGTGCAAACAGGTCTTATGTTTGGCAATTTCTGGTCAATATTTCTGGTAATATTTATATTTACATATAAGGCACAAATACAGAGCCATAGAGATATATTTTCATAATGAAAGTATGTGACCTTTTATTTCTTATGTTAAATTTGAGTGGTTCTTATTATCAGGTTTAAAGTAAGCATGTTCTGTATAATCTTTCATGTTATATGACTTTGTAGTTTTGTTTTTTTGCAAAAAGGCAATGAAAACAAAATTAGATGTGACAAACTGGAAATATATGTATGATTTATATAAAAAAAGATAATATCCTTCACATAAAAAATAAAACAGAGCAACAATGAAAAAACCCCAAGGAAATTAGGCTTACCAGGTAATTGAACAGTATTCTTTCACCTTGTTGTTTACAGATGCTCACTTAGCAAAACAAGGGTCAGATACAAACTCTTGGAATAACAGAGCACCTGCTCTTTAGTTCCTGACAAACGTCCCTTCTCACTCAACCCGAACATTGTATTTTTATGAGCATTTCACAATATTTCTCATCCCTTGTTCCCAGTCTTGACCCACTGACCCAAGAATCAAGAAAATGTCATGTTAGTGCCTACTAATTAGTGCACCCAGAGAGCTTTTTCATCTGGCCTTTCAACCTTCTGTAGGTAGGAGTGCAAGCTGTCACTTGCATCATGCAGGGAAAATGAGCCTTTACTACATTTTCCCTGTTTTGCAAATAGCAGAAGCAGCCCAGCTGAGACTCGAGATGAATATGCAGGTTAGGAAGAAATTAACCTAAAATGCACTGGTGTTTGCATGATTGTCTCAGAGATGACACAATACTGCCTTCATTGAAATCTCCATAATGGAATGCCTTGTGCCTGAGGTTTTTACCAGAGGTGTTGCTGTTGCTTCATACGTCCATTTAATATATTCATTTGATGAAATCATTTTAAGGGATGAATATCCTCTGGATAAAAAACTACATAGGATTTTAGTGCATTTAAGTTTCCCTTTGTTTTTAGACATGTTTTTGGAAAATGCTGTAGTTTGTTAGTGAGCATTTGGTTCAAGCGCTCATTAATCAGTGCTGTTGGACCAGGGTCTCCTGAGCCTTCTGGGTTTTGGGAGAATCAGCTACTGTAATTAAAGGGATGAAATATATCATGGTCACAAACTTACCACATCAGACAAGTGAGGGTTTTGAACTAGTAGAATTAATCTCCTTAATTTTTTTCTTAGGTATTTAAGATAGAAGTGCTAATGAATGGAAGAAAACATTTTGTTGAGAAAAGATACAGCGAATTTCATGCCTTGCATAAGAAGGTAAACTTTGGTTTTTGTTCTTTTTCTCCTTTCCTCTCTATGCAGATGGCTTAATGTTAAGACTCCTTTCTGTTGTTCTAAGATCATTAATATTTCTTGTATATATATATGGCTTCTTTATCATGACATAATTTTCCTTTTAAAATGGATTATTCAGTCTGTTAAAAGTATACTTTCTAAGAAGGTGGGTTTGCTGTTAAGATTACTTACAAAAACAAATCTGAGGCTGCAAGCAGTATGAAGTATATTGCTTTGGATGTTAGAGGTTCAGAAAGAATAAGACCCAGACTCTGTTTTATCCATGAAATATACTAAAATTCTTTATAAAAAGGAAAAAAGCACAAATGATTTACAGGAAGAAATTTATTAAACTCAAGCTTATGTGCACCTGGAAAAGATCACACACGTATACACATGAATTCAAGGACTGAGGAACACATGAAAAGAGGTTCATAACTTGGAGCCTTCTTTTGAATTGTAAGGGGTCACTTTACAAGACTAATGTTTCAGTTCTAGTATCTATTTCATTAACAGTCTGAGATAAAGAAACAAATAGAAAAAAATAACTAAATTTCAGGGAGAAATGGTCAATAATGAATAGAAAAGTGAATGCTCCTTTATCTTTTACCCAGATTTAACTTTTTGCAGGTTATAAATACTTTGGGGGTACTGAAATTGTCTTTACAGCTAGAAATACCTCTTGAAATTGCCCAGAAAAAAATCAACACAAGTTAGTAAAATGTTACCATTTTGTGTTTCATATATATTTATTAGCACATTTTATAAATATATATGTATAATACACATGTCTACATGAAATGAATATATGAAATATGTGCACACAATATATATGACATAATTCATTTTCTTCATTTATTTTGTTAGGTAAGAAGCTAAGTGATTATTATGTGCTTAAGTATATGTATTAGGTAAGGTAGTAGAATCTTTTCTTCTAATTTCGCTATTGTCCTCTTAAATTTTCTGGAAGACGTCAGTGCATGAATAATGTGGTAATATCCTAACACTGAATTAAAAGTTCTTTAGCATTTTTTAAAATTAACTTTTTCCCCTTTTAGAATCAAGAGAATAGAGAATCAAGTATAAACCTTAATAAGATATTATTAAGAGATTAGTAAGCCTGTTTCCCTCTGTTTTCTTCCAAAGGGAGCTCTAAGTTATCTGTATACTTCTTTGTTGGGGTACCAAGGGATAATTTACATTTAATTCTCCAGTTAGAATTTTGTGAAGTTCAGGTTTACTCCCCCATAAAGCAATATAGGTGAATACAGGTTTAGGCACGGTGTTTCCAGCAGACTTTACAACATCAGCCTCAGGAGCTTCCTTCTCGTGGAGTTCTGCTTTTGTTTGTTTTTGGAGGAAACAGGTTCTGGAGAGGTTTCTGCTGGTACCTGATGAACCAAGTCTCTACAGGAAGATTTAGGCTAGATCCTCTCCCACACCCGCTCAGCTTCTGCTGATCACTCTGCAGGGCAGCCTGTCATATGCAGGTCCCCTCCCAACCTCCCAGGTCAGCATCCAGCACTCCATGACCCAACACAGCCCAGCTGTCCTCTCTGGATACCCGGAGACTGACTCCACAAGAGGCACAGCTGGGTGACTGCCAATTAGGCTGGCCCTGAGCACCAGGCTGCCCGTGCTGCTGGGACAGAGGCTTGCTCACCCTCGGACCTTCTCTAGTAGGGTTTGTTTCTTCTGCAGCAGAGAAGCCTCTCCCAGTGGGCACAGACCACTTCGGTAATGGTTAGAAAAATGGTGTAGACTCTCTACGACTTGCTTTTTTCTCAATTTCTACAGTACTATTAAGAATTTTAGCCAGTAGTATATAATAAAGCCAACCAGAGTTGAGTAGAAATTCTCAGGTCTCTAAATTTTGCATATTTTTAGCAGCCTTGTTAAAACATTTGAGACATCCTTATAGGGACATAGAGATAAAGACAGCTTTTGGGGGCAGAGTTTTAGTTGGGGTGCTCTATCTGATCTTAAGTGTTATAGAGAAGGTAGCCACTGCTGGAAGTCTCTTCCACTTGCCCCATTGTAATTGGATTAGATTTGACAAAATGGTAAAAATAAAAGGTAAATTTAAGCTATGGTGAGATGTAAAAATAAACCATTATGAAATCTTGACTGTAAAGCTGGGTGCTAAAGAGGGCTGAAATGGGTAAAAAAAAATCAGGATACTGTATACAAGCTTTGCTGATCGCTGCTGCCCCATAGTGCAACCTTTTCTTTTTATTACAACTTTGCTCCCTTCACTTGCCACATTTGAATTTTGTGACAGGCTGTGAAGGTTATATGTTTGCATAAAATGCTTTCCATTTAAATGTACTTACATCTATTGTCATGTAATTTTCTTGAAACATTCAGCTGTTTCTGTAGTATATGCAATTTATTCTGTACCCTGTCCTAATTTTTCCTTCATTTTCCATTATATTTCTTTCTTGCTATAAGTATTTAGCCAATGGCCCCTGGTGAAATCTAAAATAATAGGTGAGCTATTAGCAAATATTTCGTACTTTTAGGATAATGGATACATAGCTCCTCTCCATGTATGACAGACACACAAAGATGCCTCCTCACTGATTGTCATTACTAGTTTTGATGTAGAAACTAAAACCATTATGCATTTGACTGTTTGGTTAGTGTTGAGAAAGTCCTTAATAATTATTACTTTTCCTAAACTTTGTAATAAATAATACTCAAGTATTGTTTACATTTTTCTCACCACTTCTTTCTGTCTTTTGGAAAAATTCTCTCCCTCCCCCTCTCATTCTCTCTCTCCCTCTTCCCCCATCCGCTCTTTGCAAGGTGCCAGGGATTTAACCCAGACCTAGGCAAGTGCCATACCACAGAGCTATATCCCTACCCCGAAATTTTTGTCTACATATGAATTATTTTCCTCCTCTCAAGTTGCTTTTAGATTATAAAGCTAAATCTTAGAGAAAATTCGAGGGTAGAGGAAATAACTCATTTTGACATATCCTAATACAATTTCTACTATCCTAATGCAGTTACTGTCTACAACTGTACCACCCAGGCATCCGATCTTGTCAGATCTCTGAATCTAAGCAGGGTTGGGCCTGGTTAGTCCTTGGATGGAAGACCACCTGAGAATACTAGGTGCTGTAGGCTTAGGAGAAGGGCCTGGCAGCCCACTCCTGAAATAACCAGCCATTGAAAACCCTAGGAATAGCAGAGAAGCACTGACTGTCCTGCTGAGGATGGCACAGTGTCTGGTAGTGTTTCATTCTGTTGTATTTAGGGTTGCTATTAGTCGGACCTGGCTCAATGACACTTAGCAACAACAACAACAACAAATACAATTGCTGTTTACTTTCTGGGGGTTTTTTGTGGGGCTTGGGTCTTTTTTGTTGTTTTGTTTTGTTTTGTTTTGTTTTGAGTCAGGCTCATCCCATGTAGCCCAATTTGCCTCAGATTCAAGATCCTTCTGCCTCAGCCTCCCATGTGTTAGGATTACAGATATGTGCCCCTATGCCCAGCTCTTCTTGGATTTTTAAATAAAACAAATCTTGCTGTGTTAGCACCCAGGTCCTTGCGGTTCCTTAAGAGCCTCACGTGGTCTTAACTATGGTATAAAAGCTATGTGGCCAGTCTCTGGAGGCAGAATGTTCCTGAGCCTGCTTCACCTCCACCTAGCTCTGAGTTTTTGGAGTAAGTTATGTGATCTGTCTGTATCTCAGGTTCTTCTTTATGTATGAGAATAGAGTACTAGCTTCACTGGATTGTTTTACCAACCATATGAAATGGTATACATCATGTGGTAAGCTATCAATAGTAGATCCTGTATTACATATTTTTTTCCATATTCAAGAATGTTTCCTTAACCTAGATTATAAAAAGGAGCATTTCTCTGTCAAAGAGAATGGACATTTTGGTCTCCTGGTACATATTACCAAATTACTTTTGAAAGTAGTTAGAGCAGATTTATAATGCAGCCAGCAAGTATGAAAGTATGAGGCTCACAGCATCTCATGAACTTTGAATATTATCCCTCCAAAAATTATATTTGTTTATTCAGCAATCATATATGTTATCTGGTTTTATTTGGCATTTCTTCAGTTTATTTAGAGGTTGTGGATTTTTTTATTTTTCAGTACTGAGGAGATTGAACCCAGGACCTCCAGCATGATAAGCAAGTGCTCTACTATTTTACTACACCTTCAGTCCCTTTTGTATTTTTATTTTTTTATTTTGAGACAGGGTCTCACTGCATTACACAGGCTGCCTCTGGCCTCAAACTTGGGATATTTCTGCCTCAGCCTCCAGAGTCACTGGGATTACAAGCATGTGCCAGTGCATTCAGCTTCACTCCTTCTCTTTTGAATGGTCTCTCTCTCTGTGCTTTCTTGTTTATTTAGAAAAGGTGTTTTTATGTTATCTACTATGTCAGTTTTTACCCTTTGAGATTTTGCCTAAGGCTTGTCATTTCTTCTGGGGCTATGATGAGTATTTGATTCCATTTTGTTCTAGTTTTTCTAGAGTGGTGTTTTTCAAAGTGTGGACTTTAGTGTTGGGTTCTTTCTGGGGTTTCTCTGTCTCTCTGCATTTTGAGTGGAAGCAAGAGGTGGCAATGCTGTGGCCATAGAACAGAGCACAGAGTGCACAGAGCATCATTCGAAGGATAAAAGAACAGGGGTTTATTCACAAAGGAGGGGAAAGGAATGGAGGATTAGGGAGAGGGGAAAGGGGAATTGGAGAATGGAAGCACTCAGCTGCTGTCTCTGCTGCTGGGGCAGAGACTCCCAGGTGTCCTTGTTCTTCCAGGTCACAGCCTTCACCGCTTTGTGGGCCCTGCGCTTGACTTCTGGAGGCTTGCCTCTTGGAGTCTTGGCCCTTGAAACTGTAGGTCTGCGTAGGATATCCAGCATTGTAGAGGTTGGGGTTGGATAGAGGTGGCAGGCAGGTTGAAGTATGATGAAGGCAGGTTGGAGGAATACTGAAGGCTAGGCTAGTCAGATGAATAAGCAGGCCTTGGGCTCTTAAGGAACCACTATAACCCGGTGAGTTTCTCTTGGATAGTGTTCAGAATGGCTGCTCAACTCTGAGCTCCAGAGTTTATATGACCTGATAGCCAGCCAATCAGAGGAACAGGGTTGGATCAGAAATGACCAGTTGGGCACCAGGGGGCTTTAGATACCTTGGGTGCCATCTTGGCCCACTCAATGGGAGGGGGGAAGAGTGAGATACCTGGATGTATGGCAAAGGTGACCCATTGCTATCTTGCCCCACAGGATTCAGTGGAAGCAAATGACCCAGATATAGGGTAAGGGTCACTTGCCCCGGAAGGGAGGGGTCAGTCCTCCAAGTGGGCTAGATGAGCTCCTGGGACCTGCCATGTTTGGGGTACTGTCTATCCTCCTGGGAATTCCAACACTTTAGATCACCTAATTGCAGATTCTTGGCACCTCCCCAGACTTTCTGAATCAGACCCTGTGGTGGAGCACAGTAATCTGCATGTGAAACCAGCCCCCCAGTGGGTTTTAATGCTGTTTGGAGCTTGAGAACTCATTGTAGTTTTGTTTTTAAAGACATTACTTAGATAATAGTCCTTCCTACCTTGTCTTGATCACATACATGAAATCACAAGGTTTAGAACTGAACAGCTCAAGGTTTTAAACCGTAAAGGTCCTCCCAACCGTCCTCTCCCCTGCTTTATCCAGAACGTCACTAAATCCTGCTGATTCATTCATCCACATTTCTGTAACATGCATCACTTGATTTGTCATTTTGTCCTCCTGCCACCCTAGTCCAGCGTCACACTTCTTTTTATTAGTATTGCCTTAACCGTATCCATTCTCTGCTGCAGACCAATTTTCCTAAGTACCAGTTTCTCCTCCATTTTCCCACTTACTCTCACACAGGTCTCTGCTGTCTGCCATGTCACTGACATTGAAGCTCAAGGCCCATGTTCTTAAACCTTGTATTAGTTTCTGAGTGCTGTTGTAACAAATTACCAAAAACTTAATGCCTTAAAATACACATATTTATTACCTTCCTCTAAATGAGTCAGCAGGGCTATATTTCACCTGGGAGGTTCTAGGAGAGAAGCAGTATCCTTGCCATTTCCAGCTTCCAGAGGCTGCCACATTCCTGGTCTCTCAGCCCTCTTTGCAAAAGTTGCCAGCCAGCTGCTTCCCTCCACCTTCTGCTTCCACCGTCACATTTCCTGTCCTGAGTCCCTGTTTCCTGCTTTGACCTTTCTGCCTCCTCCACTGGTAACTTGGGGCAGCCACAGTAATTCAGGATGGGCTTTCCATTTCAGAATCCTTAATTTAAATCACATCTGCAAGACACCCTTTTCCATGTGTGGGAATACATTCATAGGTTCTGGGGAAGAGGGATTTGGGGGCATCTTTGAAGGAACCATTATTTTGTCTGCTCTGAACCTTTTATTGGCTAACCTTATTTTTCACTGCTTCTCCTAAGAAAACTTAGTGTCAGTCACTTCAATCTGTCTTGCTGTGCACTCACGTATGTGCTGTGGAAATCACCACCTGTCTTGTCTTTGCCAAGCTGAATGTCCTTCCTTCTGCACCCTGATTTATTCCAAGACATTTCAATTTCTCCTTCTTTGCTAGCCTCCTTTGTTCCCTAATCTTTTTGTTCTTTGAACGTTTGATCCATTTAAAATAGAGATTTTTTGCTGGGCACAGCAGGACATGCCTGTAATCCCAGCAACTTGGGGGATGGAGGCAGGAGAATTGTGAGTTCCAGGCCAGAGGCAGCCTATACAATTTAGGGAGACCCTGACTCAAGAAAAGGAAAAAAAAAAAAAAAAAAGGTGGAGGCCTGGGTGTGTAGCCCAGGGCAGAGCACAGTATATGCAAGACCCTGGGTTCAATCCCCCCAGAACCACAAAAATAATAGTGATAATATTTTTTTTATTTAAACATTCAAGACATCTAAGACATGATTAAAACTTAAGTATCCCTAAATTTTGTCTTATTGGACATTTTCGTTTTGTTCTGTTTTATTTTGTTTAGATAGGGTTTCACTATGTAGCTCACGCTGGCCTTGAACTCATAATCCTCCTGTTTCAGAGTCCCAAGTGTTGGGATTACATGTCTGTGCTACCACATCTGGCACTTTTTTTTTTTTCTTTTTAAAGAAGGACCATGTCTTATCTTTTGTATCTTCCACACTTTTAGAATGTTGGAAACATATCAGGCATTAAGAATTTGTCAAATGGGTACTTGGAAAACATCATGCATGTTCTTGGGTGGGAGTTTATGTTCACTATGCATTTGACCCCAGGTCTCAGTAGCCCTGGTTCCTTGTGGCTCCTACTTTGCTAGGACCAGGTAGGGAAAACACCACTGTTGGACTGAAACAAAACAAGACCTCATCTTACTCCATGTAAATAGAGTGCCCTCTCCACAGCTTGGGTGGATCTCTTGTGATTGGGTGGGCCTTTAAGCTTGCATGTAGCCCCCTTTGTGCTCTGGCTACCCGTGTCCTCACCACTTTACAGCCAAATGATTTACCAGTTTTAATGGTGGTACTTGAAAAGACCTTTAGCTTTGTAGGCCCCAGATCTCACCCAAGGGCAAGAAAACCTTCTCCACATTGCAAACTGCTAAGCATATTTTATTTTTCATGTCTTCCCAGCTGTTTTCTGTCAGATCTAGCCCACCCTTTTATTCACAAGAGTTTTCAGTGAAATATGGTGCTGGTTCATTTTAAAATTAACTGTCCTCATTTTAGTATTGCCTACTTTGGGCTTGAGTCAAAGATTGTATTCTCTTCTATTTAATTTAATTTAATGAAATACATATTTTAAAAGAACCAGAGAACTGTCTCATGGGATCAAACCAAGAATACTGCATCCCCCAAGAATACTGTCTGTAAAGGAACTCTGAGAGAACAGGGATGACAATGTAGATGAAAGATTGGCTTTTTCTCCCCTATGTCCTTGCTTCTGTAATTTTTTTTTCTTTTTCGTTCTTTTTATTCATGTGCTTGGTAAAAGTATTTCTGATCCTTTTTGTGGATAATTAGATAGATTTTCTACCCAGTGTGTCCACTGGCAGTCTGTGTGGAGCAAGTCCTCTGTGAATTCTAATAGTATAAAAGGGAAACGGAGCAGTCACCCTGGGAAAGGCGGATTGTGTGTGTGGAGTCAGGGCATCTGGTGCTTATCTGCATGGATCAGAAAGGACGTTTGCCTGGACGAAGCATGGCCAGGACAGTTAATCATCGGATGAAGTGGCAGAGGAGCATTTATCTTGTAAGCAGCTGAGCCCTACTGGAAACACATTGTCTCGGGTTTGTCACTGATCTAAAGCAATTCATTACTCACCTACAAACGTGTCACAGATCCAGCAGCTATGATGATCGACTTCCTCAGTACTCCTCATGTAAATAAAAAGGAAAAATGTTTTCAGTGCTGTATCTTCAGGATTTCAAAAAAGAAAGAAAGAAAAGAAAGGAGACTGATAATTGAGTTGATTTTCTATTCTGAAATATAAGACGTGTTGAGAGTCAGTAATTTTAAAGGAGGTTTTTTTAATGTTTAAATTGAAATTTAATAAGCTTATTACCACAGGATAATTTAGTATTTTGGCCTTGTTCTCATTGGGAAATACCTCAAAGAATATTGTTGTTGTTAGGTGCAGTTGAGTCGGGTCCCACTCATAGTGACCTTCATAGGGTTTTCAATGGCTGATTATTTTGGGATTGCTTCAGGAGTGGATTGCCACATCCTTTTCCCATATTTGCAGTGCTAGGGATCAAACCCGGGCCCTCAGAGTGCAGAGTAGCGCTCTACCAACTGAGCTAACTAAACCCTAGCAGCCTCAAAGAATATAGAGAATATATATATATATATATATATATATATATATACATATATATAGGCAATCATAAATTTCTCCTCATCCTTGTCTCTCTTGCATTATCAACTTCCCCTCAACACTTGATGTCTCACCAGTAAGTGAAGATGTTACAGTAGTTCCCATTAAACAAACTAAAGCCTGCCTTTGGGCACATGTATTCATCCCATTGCATCCTTCCCCTAGAGTTCCTTGATGGAGGAACTTCTGCCTCCCTTTTTGTTTCTCGGCTCCATAGCATTGACTTCCCACCATCATTTGGCACACTTTGTCCCCTCTTCTTAAAACACTTCTGTGGTGGAACTTACTTCCCACTTGCTCCTCACTCATTGTCACCCACAGTTGGATGTTAGTGTTGACCTTCACATTAGTTTTTACTGCAGCAGAATAAGTTAACACAAGCACAAATTTATAAGTTTAAAATACCCAAATTTATTATCTCAGAGTCTCTGTGGGTCAGGAGTATGGACACAGATGACTTAGGTTCTCTGCTCAGGGTCTCACCTGGCTGAAATCAAGGAGTGGGCAAGGCTGTGATCTCGTCTGAGGCATGAGCCTTCTTCAGAGCTCACACAGGAAGATTTCCATGTCTACAGTTGCAGAACTGATGTCCTTTTTATTGCTGTTGGCCAGAGGAGCTCTTGGCTCCTGGAGGCCACTGTCAGGTCCTGGACATGCGTGCCTCTCGCAGCATGGTGGCTGATTTCTTCAAAGCCAGCATAATATAACATAGGTCATATTATGTTATAACAAGTTTACATAACATAGGTAACCGTGGAAGTGACTTTTCTGCCTTATTTATAAGTCCTGCCAGTGCCCAAGTGTTGGGGGGTGATTGTACAAGGTGGTCAACACCATGGGGGCATTTTATGGATTCTACTCAGCACAGCCCTTTTGTTCCATTGGGAGCTAACTCCCACTGCCATCTTCTTTAGTCATGGCTCTGAATACCTCTTTCATACTCTGACCCCCAGATTGACAGGCTCCTCTGGCCTCAAACTTTCAATTCTCCTGCCTCCACCTCCTGAGTTGCTGGGATTACAGGTGTATGCCACTGTGCAGGCCCTATACCCTCCTATACAGCTGTTTACAAATCATCTCCACTTGGATGCCTGTGAGGCCTCTCTCACTTAAAATCTCCAAACAGGGTGATAAATGTCTTTATGGTAGGAGTATTTTTTGGTTGTATATAATAGAAATTGCCTGCAGCTATACCACTGTGGCGTCTGATCCTGTCAAATCTTGGAAGCTAAGCAGGGTTGGACCTGGTTAGTACTTGGATGGGAAGCCACCTGGGAAAACCAGGTGCTGTAGGCTTGGGAGGAGGACCTGGCAACCCACTCCCAAAAGAAATCAACCATTGAAAACTCTGAATAGCAGAGAAGCACTGACAATAGTGTTTCCTCTGTTGTATATAGGGTCACTATGAGTCAGACACCAACTCGACAGCACCTGATAAAAACAACATAATAGAAACTTGACTAGCTTTCTTAAACAAGTAAGAAATTTATTATTTTTGCATATAAGTAGCAAACAATATCCATATTCCAGCCTCCTCGTATATTCTGCCTCACCATCCTTACCTTAACATGTGACTTTCACCCTTACGGTTACAACATAGCTGCCATCCCTCCAGTCATTGCTTCTACATTTATGACAAGAAGAAACACTGCTTTTTGCTGGGAAAACAAACTCTCCTCAAGATACTTATACTACATTTCATTAATAACTCTATCCCATGGGCACTGTAATTATAAGGGAACTTAGAACACCAACATTCTTAGCTCAGCATGTTGGACTTTGAATGACAATTTCTTTTGTTGTCATTTGTTTTGGTTTTGGTTTTTCTTCTAGGAAGGGGGAATAAATATTGGGTAGGTGGCTAGCAGTGTCAGCAATGTCCTTTGTATGGGATTAGATTTGGCTAAAACCAAAATAATGGTGACATTAATGAGTACACTTTTCTCTTCTCTCATATAAATGTCCAGGACTGAATCATGGAGATCCCAGTTCTTACTGTTTTATCACTTTCAACAGGTGACTTCTGTCCCCTAGTCAGAGGTGGCTGCTCCAGATCTGTTCATCGCATGGACAGTTTAGCTAGCAAGAAAGAAGACTGAAAAGAAGAAATGGTCCCTTCCTTTAAGAGCCCTTCCCCAAAGCTACATGGATATGTCTGTTTACCCACCTGTGACCAGAATTCAGTCACATGGCCACACATAGTTTTGGAGGGCAGGCAGTGATTGGGAAATGTGCTCTTTATTCTGGATGGTCATGTACTCAGCCAAAAAATCAAGAGTTATATTTTGTAGAACACAGGAATAGTGGATTTGGAAGGATAATGAGTGGACCTGCCACTTATCCCAAGCCTGGCATTCTACCACTTTTCAATAACTGGCAGCCAGGTCACCCAAAATCTGGCTACCAGAGGAAGTCAAAACCTAAGAGTGAAGGTCTGTGTTGGAGGGATCCTCATTGCCACTGCTTGGCACATGCATCCCAGGACCCTCCATGTTGTCCCACCTCCACTGCCCCCCTGCAGTGTGAGCACCCTCATGTCTGGCCTGGACAGCTGGAGAAGGGTTCAACAACTCTCCCAGCAGATAGGCCAGTCCTCATATGGTCCTGTTGCTATAGAGCTCAGCATGTTTTCTTTAAAGTAAAATCTATATTGCATTGCTCCCTTGCTCAAACCATTCAACTTGCTTCTGATTTAAAATGGTATCCACATTCCCACCTTGGGGCCTGGGAATGTAGCTCAGTTGTCAAATGCTTGCCTGTCATGTGTTAGGCCCTGGGTTAGATCTCCAGCACCGCAAAGAGAAAAAGTCAGCAAATCCCCACCTTGGCATCCAAGGCCCCACAGTGTCCCAAAGTTCCTTCAGCTCCTTACCTTACTCCCTTCATACGTGATTCAGGTTGCTCCTCAGATATTCCTCCCTCACACAGCTGTCCCTGACTTTCCTATGCTGTCTTTGCCCTACTTTATCAACCTGTTTACTGCTTATTGTGAGTTTCCTGCTGCATGAAGCCACAGGAAGCCACCTGAAGGCAGGTGTGTTCCTAGCACAAAGGAACACATAGGCGGAGCTCAGTGTCTGTGTTCTACAACCCTTTCAGGGGCTTTTGTTTTTCCTAGAATTTCTCTTTTGTAATTGGCACAAGAACAACATGCTTTAACAAGTCCTAAATTGTATCCAGCTTTTCTGCACTATCCACTCCATAAAATCGGCCTTCCTTCAGAAGTTAGCTTTCTCTAGAGCCGCTGGCCTTTTGCTCCACCCCAGGCTGATAAATCTTCAGGTGGACTGTGTCTTGCCATCTGTGGATTTCCATTCCCTTCCTTGGTGGGGTAGAGTTCGAACTCCTGATCCTGTTTTTCTTCTTCCTTGCTTAATCTCTTAAATTTTCTGGAATTACATCCTTCAGTCCTTAGACTGATAATAGCAGATAAACTTTCTGAGCCCTCAAATGCCTGAAACTGCCTTTGTTCTCTCATGCTTGGTAGTATGGTTGGTTATGTTGTTGTTGTTAGGTGCTGTCAGGTTGTGTCTGACTCATTAAGGCCCTCATAGGGTTTTCATTGGCTGATTATGGTTGGTTATAGAAATACATTTTCAAATTAGAGCTTTGAGGTGTTGATCTTCCAGTATTGGCAACAATTTCCATTGTTGCTAATGAGAAATCAGTTGCCACTAGTTTAGTTTGCTTTGTTTGTGATCCTGTGCTCCTCCTTCATCTATCACTGATATTCTGAAATCTGAACAGCTAAATGTAGGTAAATGTGGGTTTTTAAAAATATGTATACACACACATATCTTGGGATGAAAACATTATATTTTGCTGTTTTAAGAATGCACTGTATGCTTATTCTGATTGATAGTAGAAATATAATCCAGAGTATTATACTACACATTGCTATTGTAATTCAACTTTGAAAAGTAATACATGGATAACATCTCTTAAAATATGTAGTGTGTGTGTGTGTGTGTGTGTGTGTGTGTGTGTGTGTGTGTGTGTGTAATGCCAGTGCTCAGTCTGTTCGTAGTCTGAAAATGTATGTCTTTGTTAGGTCATTTGAAAAAAAAATTATAAGGTATATTATATCTTTGAGAATTTTGCTTATTAATGAAAGCCTTATTAATTTTAATAGTAAACCTCTTGATTGATCTCCTTAGTGTTTTAGCTTTTCACTGACCTTTTCTTTCATTTCAGTCTCCATTTGGGGAAATTTTCATGCTTTTATATTCTGCCCTTTATAATTTTTAAATTTCTGTGTCATATTTTTTAATTTCCAAAAATTCATTCATCTTCTCTGTTTCTTGTTTGTGCCAATGTTTTCCTTTTTCGTTGAAGGAATAAACCTCATTGGATCTTCCTGCAGATGTAAAAAAGAAATGTTAGAGAGCTCTTTTATGATCTGATGCATCTGTTTCCTTTGGGAATAGTTATTTCATTTGTTTTTTCTGTCCTTTCTTTTTCATAGTGCTGGGTTTCCTATGAGAGTAAGCCCTAATTGCTCATTCAAACTAGATTACTTTTTCTGGTGTTTGTCATGGGTTCCTCTGCCTTGAGCGCCTAAGTCTGGTCCCTTTACATTGTGTATTGAGTAGAGGACTTCATCATAGGCAATGAGAGGAGCAAGTCAGTACTTAGTATGCCAGCACCCTAAAAGCCAGAATGACTAGAATGGCAGAAACTCTCATTTAACCCAAACTTCATTCATTTTCTATAAGAACGTTGGTCCCTATTTATGGGTAGGGATGTGAGTGTTGAAGATAAACTCCAGACTTCTGGTCACACTACTTAGAGAGGGTAGGCTGTCCACCGGCAGAGAGTATTGGACGGGTAATTCTCTTCTCGTTCCCTCTTTCTCTTATTTCAGAACTGAGCACAAAGCCTCTTGGGTTCTGCTGAGAAGATTGGGTTCATACCCCTTGTAATTCCCATCATTTGTAATTCTGGGCTGGGGCTTCCTCTGCTCTATTTTCTTCCTTGATTTGCTCCCACTTTCTGCCTTTTAGAAAGTTGTTAATCTCTCACTTGGCTATTCCGCCTTCTTCCTTGGTCTCATCATTGTTCTGGGTCTTATTTCTTGTGACTCTTTTCTTTTTTCTATTTTTTTAACTGTGTACCAAGATTAAGTTCACGTATATGAAGAGCCCAAATATCAGTGACTGTTTTTTTATAATGGATCATTTTCTTCCTGTCAAAAAACAAGTCTGGACATGAGGAGCTCTGAGCTGTCATGGGAGCTCCATGAAGCTGTCAGGCATCTTAGTTCTTTCTGATCTGTCATTTGCAACCCTTGTCTTCCATCCTCAGCATTCCTCATGGAAACAAATGGTTGTATCAGCTCTCATCATCATAATTGCGTTCTAGGAAGGAACAAATAAATGGTGGGGTAGGAAAAGAGGTGCAAGCTAGTAGCATCTGCTCCACTTTGAAAGAGCTTTTTGGAAAGATCCTCTCTGTGACTTCTGATTACATCCCATTGGATCCTACCATCTGCTAGGGGGGTTGAGAAATTTGGGGTTTTGCTATTCCCAGTAATATAGGAATTTAGTTGGTAAGGAAGAAAGGAAGAATAGATTTGGGATTTGCAGCTATTTCTTTCATACCATTATTTTAATGGCACCTTAGGTATGGAAGGAGAAGGCAAATACAGATGTGTGCTAAAGGCTGGAACTCAAAAGTGCTGGTTTTTGAAACACATAGACTCCTTCTTCTTCATGATGTACAACAAGTTTCAGCCCAGAGTGGTTACTGACATATATATTCTTATTTCCAGCAAGAAGTTTTTATTGCGTTTTTTAGCTGCCCAGGTTTAATGGTGTGCATTTTTTTTTATTCATTATTATGCTATTTGTTTTCATGTGCAGTAAAGGAGCAATCTTGGTAGGCTTTTCCAACAGTTTATTAGAACATGTACATTCATTCCATTTTTAGAGGCAGTGTATTCATTTCCTATTACTGCTGTAACAAACTACCATAAATTTAGTGGCTAAAAATAAAAACTTATGTTCTTACACTTTCTGAGGTCAGAAGTCCAGAGTGAATTTCACTGGGGTAAAATCGAGGTGGTCAAGAGGACTGTGTCCCTCCTGGAAGTTGCAGGGCAGAATCCTTTCCATCTTCTAGAGATTCTAGGGTTCATGGCCCCATTCCTCCATCACCAAAGCCAGCTACCTACTCAGCATCTTCCCCTTTCTGACTGCAACCCTTTTGCCTCCCTCTTAAGGATTTTTTGCACCCGCATTGTACCTGCCTGGATAATCCAGGATAATCCCCCTGTTTTAAAGTCCCTGATGTAATCAAATCTGCAAAATCTCTTTTGCTACATAAAATAACATTTATAGATCTAGGATTTGGTCATCTTTGGGGGAGGAGGGTTAGTCTGGTTACCGCATGCAGCTCTAACTCAACATCCAATAGAAGTTTGCTCTATATTGTTCTCTAATACTGCTACCCCGAAAAACTTAGGTGTTAATCATCATTCCATTTACATGAACAGAATTTGAACCTAATTGTTAGGGATGTTGGAAAGGAATGTTCTATGTTTTTTAAATTCATTCTACTATAGGATTTTCAAAAATCTTTCCAAATAATGCGGTCTACTTCATATGGCATTTCTAGGGACAGTGGTTATAAACAATTGTATTTTATTTTTCTTCTTATATGGAAAACATACAAGACAACTTATTAATCAGAAAAATACTTCAAACAAAATTTTTACATTGACTTTTCAATGAAATAAATTGATTTCTGTTGTTTTTGTTTGAGGTAGGGTCTCACTGTATAGCCCAGGCTGGTTTTAAACTCAAAATTCTCCTGCCTCAGATTCCCAAGCACTGGTATTATATGCACGTGCTATTTCACCCAGTTAATACAATGATTTTTGAAACGATATTACTTCTTTTTCACCTCATTTATTGGACATTTAACTTTTCATGAAAAATAATTTCAATTTGAAATATCAGTAACAACTACTAAGTAAAAGCCTTGTCCTGAAATGTGGGCAGTTAGGACACCTAAGTAAAGAAAAAAAAATTTTTTTAAGTACTGGGGGGCTGAACACAGAGCCTCCCACATACTTTGCAAATGCTTTGTAACTGAGCTGCACCCCAGCCCCTTTTTCAGTTTATTTTTTAAATTGAGACAGTGTTACTACGTTACACAAGCTGCTCCTAGCCTTGAACCAGAGATCCTCCAACCTCAGGCCCCTGAGTCACTGGGATTACAGGTGTGAGCCACTGCACCCTGTAGGAAAGAACTTTTTGAAAGCATTTCCGCAGTAATTGTATTTTTTTAAATTGGAGGTAACAATGGCCTACTGTCTTTTATTGACTTACCCCTAATATATTCCTGAATCTAACCCACACCTTTTTAGCAATTTTAGAGGGCTTAAAAATCAGATGTGGTTTAGAATCTCGTGGGAATTGGATTCATGATCAGGAGCTCTCATCATTGCTCTCATCCATGAATCTGAACACATCCATGAGTCTGAACACAGTGCTAGTGCACATCTCATTTTTTCAGTCCTCCAAAATTGTTGAGAGAATATAGATTAGATTTGAGAATATACAGCAATGTTGTTATAATTAACAGACTTTTTTTTTCCCTTTTTCTGTCTTTATAGCTGAAGAAATGTATAAAAACTCCAGAAATCCCTTCTAAACATGTTAGGAATTGGGTTCCAAAAGTCTTGGAACAACGACGGCAAGGTTTGGAAACATATTTACAGGTAAGATATGTTTAGATCCTCAATTAATATAATGTAGTTTAAATAATTATATGCCTTACTGGTTTTTTTCCTAAGGACATATGAGTGTGGCACAAAATATATCAAGCAGCCAAAGATTCTAAATTAAAATAATGGATGTTTAAAATTATAAATACGTTATTGATTGGTTTGCTTAGCTTTTATTACGTTCTATTTAACATTTGTTGATGCACTGGGGAGGTGAAAATTAAGTATAATTGGAAAAATTTATGTAGAGAAGATCTGTCCATTTTAAAATTCAACTTTACATATTACTTTGTTTTGTAGACAAAATAATTTTGTTTTCCTAATCTTTAGGTTTTGGATGTTTGGGTACTGGTTGAGGTAGTGAGAAAATTTTCAGTGGGCGGGGGTAACACATTTGTGGAATCATGTTGAGAATGTATGTGTGTAAAAATTACCTATGTTGAAGTGCCAGAGTCTTTGAAAATTAGCATGCACGTTGAGAAAGAATGCATTGGGGGATGTTTTGTGCAGCTGAGAGGGACAAGTAGAACTGCCTGAGACCTGACGAGGCACTCTCTCACCAAGTGACAGAAAAAGCAAAGGAAAAAGTAGGACAGTATCAGCTTCTCTGAATTTCAAAACAAAAAGCCTCAGCTATCTTGGGTAAATATTCAGTGAAGTCCTCGCTAAGTCCAAAGGACCTTGCTCAGAGCAAGTGCAGGATTGGGCAAGCCCATTGGGCAACAGGTGCTCAGGCTACACCCACTTCACGAGTACTGCGTGAGAATGAACACAGCAGGACCCTGGAAAGTCTTGCTTCTCAGAAAGGAAGGGCCAGGTGTGGTGACTCATGCCTGTAATCCCAGCACGTGGGAGACTGAGGCAGGAGAATCACAAGTGTCAGGCCAGATTGGGCTACATAGTGAGACCCTGTCCCCCAACCCAAGAAACAAAGGTGGGGGGACAGGGAGGGAGGGAAGAAAAATAGAAAGAAAAGAAGGAAGAAAGAAGGAAGGAAGGAAAGAGAGAGAGAGTGAGGGAGGGAAGAAAAGAAAATTTAGAAAAAGAAGAGCTGGATTCCACGTAAGAGTTATGAATTCAAGAATGATCCTTCTCAGACATGTTACATCAGGAAAGTGGCAGCCATGATCACTTTGTGATCTTTGTGGCCCCTTCAAGTATTATTAACCCTGGGGTAAAATTCTCTTTAGCAGGGAAACTAGGGACTGTGTGAAGCCGTGGTACCGTTTCCTCTATAGAGCTGTGTGGGGCGGTTGATGACTGATACTGAGCGGTGTCTCCTCAGGCCTGCCACTCAGTGAGAGAGGCCTGGCAGTTGCTCCCAGTAGAAAGATGCCTGATGTCTGTTCCTGGCCTCCTGTACTTGTCCTGTAGTATTCAGGTAGGAAAGCTGACCTGCCCAAGGCTGCTGTGGACGTATGAGAAGGATTCTCTTCACCGTCTTTTGCTCTTCTGCTTATGGGCTTGGTGGAAGGATTCTCCACTGTCTTACCCCAGGGGGCTTGGGGGGGGGGCACTTAAAGGAAGTGGGGATCCCAAATCATAGGATTGTGTGTGGCCTCTTTCTTGAGACTCTGTACATGGAGCTATGAGACTTCCATAGCTTCAGGCAACACTTCAGAGGAAAAAACCAACCCCCCAAAAAGCAAAAACAAAAGCCTAAGACTTAAGAAATCGTATGCAAAGGGTAAAAATGCATGTTCTCTATAATTAAATGGAATAGATAAACAATGCATTTTCATTTGTAAGCCAGATTTTCCACAGATATTGTATATCTTCAAGCTTTGGTTCTGAAGTAAGCTTTATTCTTTTCCCTGCGTAGTATTTGACACATGACTTCCATTAGTACTCAGTGTAAACATTTTAAGTTGTTTGTATTCTGGATATAAATATGTGGATAGAATCATCTGGCCTGGAGAGCAGTTTATAGTGACACTCAAATTGAGCTTAGAATTTTCTATTCTCAGAAATGGGGCTTGGAAGACTTGGGGAGGGCTGGCTTCCTGCTGGGCATTTACTATTCAATTTGCTGTCTCTTCACTTCCCATGGAGCTCAGGGGAGCTTTCTCTTTTCCCTTTTCTCCCTGATTCTATCTGCAAGCAATGGGAGTTAGATGGAAATTTCAGGGATGAGCGTGCACACTTTTTTAATCCCAAGTGAAATGCAAAACGCTGGCCTAGGTGTCATTTTCTTGATTTTTAGTATTTAAGCTTTTTAATAAGATAGTGTTACTGTTTCTTCAGCTTGCGTCTCTTACTCCAGTTGGAACCCCATTCACCTTCAGGACCAGTCTGAACCACAGAGAGCAGATGTCACCCCAAGCACCATCCTGCCAGATAGTGTGGCCCAGATCTGCTCATAAACCTGAGAAAACCATAGCATCTGGAGCCCACAGGGGGCTTAAAGGTTATTTACTCTGGTTTACCTGCTGCCTGTCAGTTAAGTTCACCGTCACCCTCAGGCCTTGAGTTCCCTCCTGTATAACAGGCAGATTGGCTCTTGAGAGAGCCAGAAAAAACAACTTTTCCTCTGACGGAGAGGGCAGCAGGAGACCCTCGGTGATTGCAACCCCACCTGTTTCCTAAGGCAGCCCACACTGTTCTTTTGTGTGAAGGACAGAGAAGCTGAGGTCCAGAGTGGTTAAGAAACTTGCCTCACCCCCTGGAATATATTATTTAAAGGGCTTGGACTGGAACTTTTCCTAACACCATGTATGGGCTCTTTTCATTACATGTTATGGATTTTCTAAGTCAGGAGAAAATTTTCAGCTTTGATATATAGCTTTAAATAAGGATGTAGGTATAAGTAAAGACCTTATAATCATAAACTATTATAATTTAATTGACTTTCAACCCATAACTCCCTTGATAGATGACTTTTTAAATCTATAATTTAAATATTTAAAATCCAATGAAAAACTGCATATGCTTCTATTATGTGTGTTATATCATCTGGCACCTGGAGCATCATCTGGAGTTTTTTGTTTGTTTTGTATTTGTTATTGTTGTTGCTTCTGCTGCTGCTGTTGTTTCAGGCAGTCTCACTGTGTTGCCCAGGTTAGCCTTAAACTCCTGGGTTCAGCTGATCTACCTGCCTCACTGTCCCAAGTAGCTGGGCCTACAACATGTGCTGCTACACCTGGCTTAGAGAAAAATTTATGGGAACATTTTTGAGTATTATATTTGAGTAAAAGACTAACTTAAAAACAAGAAAGATCCAATCACCTGTTTTCAAAATTAATTTTATACTGTGATTTTAAACAAAGGAAGTACAACCTGTCTTGACACCTGTACTTTTTAAATTCTTTTCCATTTCTTTTCTGGTCACCAGTAGTTTCAAAATGAGAGGCAATGAGGCCTACACTTACTATTTATTTGGCTGTCCTTCAGTTCAGAAATGAACACAGCAGATTAATCTTTAAGGTGTATTTTATTTATTTTTGTGGTGCTGGGGGTCAAACTTAGGTCTTCAGCACATGCCAAGCAATCACTGTACCAACTGAGCTAACTGCCCCCCCCAGTCCATCAAGATGTAATTTATAAATAAATATTTTCTTCCTTTTATATTTTAGCATCTCTATTCAATTTAAATAATTTTTAGTTAAAAAATACTTTGGAAGGGAATTCAGATTAATAAGTTTTCCTATTACATATTTTTGAGTATAAGTTTCTTTCCTTTTCCTTTTTTTTTTTTTTTAGGATGGGGGCTTGAACATAGAGCCTCATGCATGATTTGCAGTTGCATCCTCAGCTCATTTTTTATCTTGAGATAGAGTCTAAGTTACATAGCCTGCCTCTGGCTTTGAACTTGTGATCCTCCTGCCTACACCTCCTGAATCCCTGGGATTACACATGTGGGCCAGTGTGCCTGATCTACATCCTTCTCCCATTTTTGTGGTGCTGGAGATAGAACCAAGGCCTCAGAGTGCGCAAAGCAGCACCCAACCAACTTAGTTAAATCCCAGCACACCTGGCCAGTGTAGATTTCTTACAAATATTCTGTATATTTCAAAAAGCTACTTTATGCTGGGCACAGTGGCATGTGTCTGTTGTCCCAGCTGCTTGGGAGGCTGAGACAGGAACATCACTTAAGTCCAGGAGTTCGGGGCCAGCCTGGACAACATTAACAAGACCTAGTCTCAAGAAGGGGCTGGGGTTTGGCTCAGTAGGTTGAGTGCTTGCTCTGCACTCTAAGGCCTTGGGTTTGATCCCTAGCATTGCAATAATAGGAGAAGGACTAAGTAGCCCACTCCTGAAACAATCAACCATTGAAAACCCTATAAAAGCTGGGCACGGTGGTGCAAGCCTGTAATCCCTGCGACTCGGGAGGCAGAGGCAGGAGGATCAAAATTTTAAGACCAGAGGCAGTCTGCGTAATTTAGTGAGACCCTGTCTCAAAAAATAAAACAATGGGCTGAGGGTGGAGCTGAGTGGTAGAGCATTTGCAAAGCATGCAAGTGCAAGGCCCTGGGTTCAACCCTCAGTACTGCAAAACAAAACAAAACAAAACAAACAAACAAAACCCTATAAATAGCAGAGAAACACTCACAGTAGTACTGGACGTGTCACAGTGTGGGGTAGTGTTTTGTTTTGTTGTATGTAGTGTTTTGGACCCAAGTCATTGGCACCTAACAAAAAATCTCAAAGAAAAAAGAAAACACACATTATTTCTAATAGCCATTTACATCATGAAGGAGGGAAAAAGCAAACATATCAAATAAAAATAGCATGGAATTGCCACAGTAAAAATAATAGTCTTCCAGAATGCAGATAGATTCTAATCAGTGAATTTACTTTCAAAACTTTTTCCAGTTTAGAAAATATCATTTTGACATACTCTAGCAATGTAACAACTATAGTTAGTGCTGCTTAGTATTACTTGCCTAGGGATTTTAAAATGCCTGCAGGCATAGCCTCCTGGTGTCAGATCTCCAAAGTTAAGCAGGGTTGGGCCTGGTTAGTACTTGGATGGGAAAAAACCTGGGAATATTAGATCTTGCAGGCTTGGGAGAAGGCCCTGGTTACCCACTCCCAATAAACAATCAGCCATTGAAAACTCTATGAATGGCAGAGAAGCACTGACGATAGTGCTGGGCATGGCACAGTGTGACTCCACGGCACCTAACAACAACAAAGGATTAAAAAAAGTAATACAAGGCTCTGTTAGTGAGTTTTTTTACTTTTAAAGTGTATT
>VMDO01017073.1:0-45904 GCA_007922755.1 Pedetes capensis | reverse complement strand
ATGAATGCAACCCCATTTCTCTTTAGTTTATCATTCCCAGCATAGTAGACCATATGATTGTCTGACTCAAAATGGCCTATGCTGGTCCATTTTAGCTCACTGATGCCTAGAATGTCAATGTTTATGCGCTCCATTTCTCTTTTAACAATTTCTAATTTGCCTAGATTCATACTACGTACATTCCATGTTCCAATTATTAATGGATGTTTACAGTTGTTTCTCCTCATTTTGAGTCATGCCACATCATCAGGTTGAGCACCCTGGGGTTTTATTCCATTTCCTTCATCACGGTAGACTGTACTTGGAGGAGGCAACTCTTCCCCAGTAGTCTTTTGAGTGCCTTCCAACCTGGGGGCCTCATTTGCAGGCACTATATCTGACAGTGTTTCTTTGGTATCCATACGGTTTTCAATGTTAGTTGTTTCAGGAGTGGCTCGCCAGGTCCTACTCCCTAGTCTGTCTTAGTCTGGAAGCTCAGCTGAAAACCTGTCCACCATTGGTAACCCTGCTCATGTCTGAGGTTACAGTGGCAGAGCTCTCAGCCTCATTGCAACACGTAAGCCCCCATGGCAAACTGACGGACTGTGTGGGGGCTCTGATGGTAAAATAATTAATACAAGGACACATACATAGCATAAGAAAAAGAGAAGGAGAATAGAAAGAGGGAAGAGAGTAAAACAAGAAGAAAATTAAAAAAAAAAACCCTCACGCATACACACTCCCACCCACATACAAAATCGCTTATATTCAGGTGCGGTGGTATACACCTGCATTCCCAGCAGCTTGGGGGCGAAGGCAGGAGGATCGCAAGCCCAAGATCACAGGCAGCCTACGCAACCCAGCGAGACCCTGTGTCAAAAAGTAAAAATATGGGCTGGGGGCGCAGCGCGGCGGTCCAGCACCTACAAAGGGAATAGGTGCAAGACCCTGGTTTCAAACCCCCGTACAAAACAACAAAAACAAACAACAATAAAAAACCAAACCAAACCAAACCAAAACAAAAACCCCAAGAAACAACAACAACAAAAAAGTCAAAACAAAACCAAAAACAAAACCATGCATACATGCTCGCACACACATATAAAACACTTCTAGTCAGGTGTGGTGGTGCACGCTTGCAATCCTAGTGGCTTGGGGGGCAGAGATAGGAGGACCACAAGCCTGAGATCAGAGGCAGTTTGTGCAACCCAGCAAGGCCCTGTGTCAAAAAGTATAAAATATGGGCTGGGCATGCAGCGTGGCTTTCTGTCCACTTGGAAGACCACTTGGGAGAACCAAATCCTCTTGTGGGTGGGATGATATTCAACCCCCCCGGAAAGAGTCTGTAGTAGTCTGCCATGCACTGCCATGCACTGCGATTGCACTCCAAACTGTTCTTATTGTGTCTAATTGTCCCGCAAGACTCTGCCAGAAAGGAGCACTCTGTCCGAATGGCGCTCAGCCTCCTCCGCAGACCTCACCTTTCTCCACAGTGCAGTGGGATGACTTAGGATCCCCTCTGGTGTGTCTGGGGTCCAGGCATATGTGTGCCCATATGTCTGTGGAGATTGCGTCTGCATGACTGTCCCACCACAACAGGAGGGAGGGAGCTGCATTTCAGCTCTAGATGTGTACCACTGGCACTGGTTCCACGATTACTCCCCATACCCTCGAGTATCTACTCTCGTGGCTCTGATCCCTATTTTCTTGCTTGCGGGACCTACCTGCACCCGAAAACTTGCAGTTTGTGTCCCGCGGGGAAGGGTGACAGTGTGATGTCAAGGTTGCATGCCGTGTTGGGTCTGGCTCCCGTGGGTTTGTGGGCGAAGTCCCCTCCGAGTCTCCGGGATTCTATCCTGCTGTCTGCGTGAAGGCGAAATGGCAGAATGGCGGGCTTGCCACTGACCTCTGTGTAGCTCCTCTGAAGCCAAATGCTCTATTTCAGTGTCCATCCAGTTTCATCCTCTGTCTCCCAATCTAAACTATCACTGTTTCTATCTATTCAATGTGAGTTCTAAACCCCTAATTGAGGCTTCCCTTTACTCTGGGACAGAAGGCGTGTGTTGTCTGTCCGCCATCTTGACCTATCCTCCCCAGGCATTGGTAGAAATAGATAAGGAAAACAAGCAATGTCAGTGTAGGGAATGAATTATATTAAGAAGGCAATGACTGGGCTCTGAGAGAGGAGCCAAGAAGAGCACCAACACAGTTGAAGGTGACAGTTAAGAGGAA
Source organism: Pedetes capensis (assembly GCA_007922755.1). NCBI lineage: Eukaryota > Metazoa > Chordata > Mammalia > Rodentia > Pedetidae > Pedetes > Pedetes capensis. Next base: position 43,693 of record VMDO01017073.1, on the reverse strand, counting down.
GTGACAGCTGAAATGAGGATTGAAGGATTTGAGGATTTGTCATATTAATGAGTGGGGAAGAGAGTTTCTAGAAGAGGAAATAGCATGTTTGAGGTATCAATGTGAGGGCTTGTCAAAGTGTGGTATACCTGTTGAAAAGTGTCCACTAAAAAGTCATGTTCACCCAGAGCCTTAGAATGTAACTAAATTTATTTGGAAGCTGGGTCTTTTCAGATGAATGGCTATGAGCCCAGAAGTTAGAAGAGGCAAGGAAGCATTCTCTTCTGGGAACTATGGAGGGATCATAGCTTGCTGATACTTTGACTTTGGAATTCTGATCTCCAGAACTGTGAGAGAAAAAAATTTATGTTGTTCTAAGAGATCCAGTTTGTGGCAATTTGTTATAGAAGGCCTTAGCATCTGATATAGGGGATATTATACAAGTGTGCCAATGGAGTGTTGGAGTTAGGGACTCAGCAATCAGTAACAATGAAACTCAGGATGACTCTGTTGATGTAAGTAATGCAGAGACTCTATTACTGGTTTAACAGGATAAATACCTATGCTTGAGAGAATACTTGTAGCAGATCACTTTGCAATTCACAGAAACCCTACTCTACTTTCGGTTGAGCTGTATGCTTACCAAAAATAAGTTGTGTTTGTGCTCAAATTTTTGTTTATTATACTTGCAATTTTGCAATATGGTTTTAATATATATTTAATGAATAAATTATGAATACAGAAGGACTTATTTCCTTGAAAAATTATAAAATGTTTTGGAATGACTGGTATATGATTAAAAATTATAAAAATCAAGAAAGCTTATGCAGTTAGATTGCTTTTCAAGTGTTGCAATGTTTTGTATATTAAAAAAATGAAACTACCAATTGTAAAGGAGCCTTTCTGGGAGTGGTTTATACAAAAAGAACTTTGAGGAAATTCAGGCAATTGTTGCTGAGTTATCTCAGAGATGGACACATGAGTGTACACTCGGATGTTGGACATTTAAATAAAATATTTAAGATATGTATTTTTATAGTTTTCTGCTTGAATCAACTGTATACTTAGTTTTTCTGATTGTATTGGATAAAACATTTTGGTTGCAGATTGTTAAAGTGGCCTAGGTAAGACTGGGAACAAGTGCCCTCCTCAAGGATAATGGAAATTTTCTTTCAAACACAATGAGTGTGGAACAAGATTCCTTTTCACCTGGCAAAGGGCTGTTTGGTTTAAGCAACTGGGATTTGGGTTCCTGGTATTCTGAATTCTGAGGTGGGACTCACCTTCCATGTAGTAGTATAAACGGTATATTATTTCCCTGGCCTGGGGATCTATTTAGCTCAAGGTTATAGAGGTTGTTACTGGCAGATCCAGAAATGGTAATGTATTCTTCTCCTACTCTTTATCATGTTCTTTCCAATGTGCTACAACAACGTGAAAGGAGTTTTATGCCAGCCACTTTTGGTAGAAAGTGTTTGATTGTACTTTATTTTTTGTAATTATTATTTTTAAAATTTTCTGTTGTACTGGAGATTGAACTGAAGGCCTTGTGCATGCTAAACAATCACTGTGCCACTGATTTATACCCCAGGCCTTGCTCTTCCTTTTTTTATTTACTTCCTCTTCTACCTTCTTCTCTTACTTCTTCTTCTTGAGAATATATTTCAAATTATAATGGCTAATTTAAGTGTGATCTTTCAGAATGCCATCCACTTGCATGTTGGAATAGTCTTTGTGTCTATTTTTAGCACATTTGAGCTTCAAATTATATATTGTTTGGAGAAACAGTAGTATATGCTTAAATTCCCTGAACATAAACCAACTGATTATTGGGCATGTGGCCTAGAAATAGAAAATAGACCAGTTGGTAGTAGAATCTAACATGGGTTTGAAATTTTGTCATGAGTAGCTCATCAATGAATAATGAAAAATATTGATCATGTCAGCATGAATAGGAAAGACTCCATCAGGTTCTGAAGATTTTATATTGGCATCTTTTTCTTCTGAGATCAAAACCAAGATTGCTAGGGACAGTAGTTGTAAGCTTTAAAACCTAGTTCGGATATTTAGTACCAAATAAATGCTATCAGGGAAAGAGAGTTCTAAAGTTTAGGTCTCAAGATTTAAGAATGTACTTTCCATGTTTGAAATAACCAGTTAACTATTCTGGGGCATATAAAGTGCTTGGGCATAATATTTCCTTTGCGTTAGTGTGGGATGACATAAAGGACACAATATAGAGAAAAAGAGGACACTATTTCCAATCTTAGCTCTGCCAATCATAAGCTCTTTGACATTGGGCAATTTGCTTTGATTCTTGGGTCCCTATATTCTCCTTGGTACTGACTGGCTGAGGTGATGTCTACAGACTCTTACTATTGTAAAAATCCTCATTTATTGTCAAATTTCAAGGCTGTTTGAAGGACCCAGAGCATACTTTATAGACTTTCTGAACTACTTCATTACCTTCACCAGGCAGCATGATATTTGAAAGTCTCGTTTTGTCACAGAGACATTATATGATCCAGCCTGCCTTCTTTCACTCCATTATTGTTCCTGTTGGGTGGGGAGGTGAGAAGAGGCCACTATCTACTTGCTGATTTCAGGAATAGTTGGAGGAATGGGAAATGTTTAGCCTTGACTAGCATTACCAAGTGGGAAATAAAAACCAACATGGAGTATTTGAGGTGTGTCATCAAACACAGGCATTCATGACACAAAGAAGGGTGAGATGTGCTTTTTGTCTCTAAGGAACACTAATGGGGGAGACAGAAATGTGAAGAACATGAAGAGTCTTAATGCTGAAGCCTGAAGTGTTGGGTCTTGGACAACTCTGATATAGATAACATGGTACAGAGGGGTGAGCAGTTTTTGACTCCAGCGAGCAGAATAATAATATATGGACAAAAATGATAGGGGGCAGAGTTCCACTCAATATAAGAAGAGACTTTTTAAAAATTTGAGTGACCCACCATTAGATGGCGCACCTCAGAAATGAGAGACAATCTTCCTTTGTACTAATAAGCACATAGATTAGTACTGGACCTGTACTGGAACCTGCACTGAGAGGTGCTCATTAGCTAGCACTTACTCACTTGGACTTTGTGAGACACTTTCCAGTTTGATCAAACAGCTTTCTTTCCTTGGATTCATTCTATAGGAAGCTCCTGGAAAGAGTCCATGTTATCAAATAAAATTCTCCACCATTACCATCCCCACACCACCATAAAAATGATAATGTTTTAATGAGGAGAGCATTTATATCCATGACCACTGTTAACTCATTTAAAATACTTTTTTTTTTTTTTTGGTGGTGTTCCTCAGGATTGAACTCAGATCCTCACATACCCACATACCTACCGAGCCATACCCACAGCCTTTAAATAGCTCTTATTCTTTATAATAGAATGCATGGCCTTCAGGCAGGATTATGGATATGGAGAAAAGTCCAAGGAAACTTCATTCCTAGGCAAGTGGTGGCTTCCGTGACTTCTGAAATGGGAGATGCGGAAATGGAGGTTGTATAGAAGGTGGCTGTGATAGCATTTACTCCAAAGTGCTAAAGTAAAGATTTCCTCTGAGGCTACTGCTTTTAAGCTGCATGACTCACTGGCAAAATTCACAAGACAAAAATGTGATCACTGAAGATTATGCTGCCATTGCTGGTTACATGCTGGCAGTGATTGTAACAGGACTTGCCTGTTACAAGCACATATTGACCCTCCAAGTCACTTTGGTTCCCATGGAGATTAACACCATCAACAGTGGGGACAACAGCTCAGAAGCGCGATTGGTGTTAGACAGGGAGGAGAAAAATGGCAGTATGATACTCTAGAAATGCAGCAGTTGGGATGAAAAAGGAGCATGGGGTGGGGTGTAGCTCAGAGAGAAAATGTCTTGTAATGGCCTAGCAACCTACTTTGCAGGCTCTTCCTGCAAATGGCTGGAGGAAAAGCATGGTTCCTGGGAGATAGACAACAATCTACTTTTATTTATCTGGCTGTTTCCTGCAAGTTTTCTTCTAATCCCAGATAGCTTATCTCTGCAAAAGAGTGTGTCCAGGGGTCATGTGGCCCCAACTTTGGCACACAAGTCTGATTAACACATTGGGGCTCAGAGTGGGGAAGGATAGGAAGTATTTAGATATATCTTGGTAAGTTTAAAATTTCTTGTTGAATAAAAATATTTTTACTTTTATGCAAAGGAAACCATGCCTTCAATTTCACATTTTTATGTGGTTATTTTGTATATTTTAATAGGGAACTTGCGTTTCTGAGAGTTGCCGTCTCTTTTCCCTTTGCAAGTTGTTGTGGGGGTGCATGCTCAGCCTCCCACACCTCTTGTCCTGTGCAACCAGGTCTACCTGCAAACTTTTATGCAGGCTGCAGTGGCCTGGTATCCATGTATGTCCTTCTGGTTCCCAACTCCCCAGTCTCCCTCCCTAAAAGATAGAGGAAGAAATCTGGAGACAAATAACATTTTCCAAATTCACTGTATCTGAATCATGCCCAGCTCAGATGAATCAGGGCTTATAAGGTGAGCTATATTTTTTTCTGTCTCTTTTATGTCAGCAGTTGTGGAAAAATGCCTATTAGCTGCTGAATGATCAAACAGATGTAAGAAGAATAACTGGTTCCTTGCAAAATCAGATTAAATTGCATCAAGAGTAACTGAGCTAAAATGACAACATGTTATCCTGGTGTTCAAAGGAATGGCAAAGCAATTTTGGGTAAAACTAGAGTTAATAAGATATCTGGAGATGGAAGACATGCCAGTCTTTTTCCAAATGTTAGTTGTTGGTGACTGTTCCATCTAGTGGGAGATACAACCTGGTATGGAGGGAAGTGACCTTGGCTGGGCATAGCCACAGTCTCAGCTATATCACTGACTGATAGTGAGGTCATAGGCAGGTCTCCCAAAGTCACACATCTCAGTTTACTTGTCTCTGTCGTTGTTGTTAGGTGCCATTGAGTCGTGTCAGACTCATAGTGACCTTCATAGTGTTTTCAGTGGCTGATTGTTTCAGGATTGCCTCAGGAGTGGATTGCCACGTCCTTTTCCCATACTCATCTCTACAGGAAGGTTTTACCCACACAATCTCAAGGCACTGAATACAGGACAAGCAGTCAATGGCAGTAACAGGATGATAATGATGTTGAGGATGGTGATGCTGTTGCTACCGCTGATGGGAATGATGTGACAATGGTATGGTGACACAGTGACCACTATATTAGTGTAGACTTCCCAGAGAAGCAGACCAGTAGAGAGAGAGAGTACTTTATCATAAAGATGGCTCAATAGTTATGAAGAGGGAGAACTGATATCAGCATCTAGAAAGCTGGAGACTCAAGAAGACCTGATGTTTCTGCTCAAGCCTGAAGGTGGAAGAGCCTGACATCCCTGCTTAAGAGTGGCAGGCAGGAGCTCATGCTTACCTGAAGGAGGCCCAGCCTTTTGTTCTACTCAGGCCTTCAGCTGATTGGATGAGGTCCACTGTATTAGGGAGGACAATTTCAAATGCTACTCTCATCCAGAGAGATCTCCACAGACATACCCAGAATAATGTTTGACCAAATACCTGGGTTCTTCATGGCCTAGTCAAGTTGACGTGTAAAACTAACCATCACAATTGTGATCATCTGGGAGTCTTGCCTCCTAGGTCCAAATTCTGTGGTTCTGAAAAGGGTGCTGTATTATCCAAGAGATTTTCAAAACCTTGCTTTTTTATTAAGGTTCTGCCTCATAGGAGCTCAGAATGTTATTTCTCTGCTTGGGGAAGCAATTTGAAATCAGAAACTTATGCTTTGGGAACATGCTTTTACAAATCTTATGTTCCTAATGTCTTCCTTAAGGACATTTAATCTCACTGCACTACATTGTGAGTATTAAAGAAGCAGTCTAGCACAGTGCAAAAGAGCACAAGGTTATAGCTATATTTCTGCTCCACTACCTACAGCTGTGTGACTTTAGGAGTTACTGAATTTCTTAGTGTTTCGTTTCCTCACCTGTAAAATAGCATGAGAAATGAGAAAGTGCCTATCTCATGGGATTGTTGGGAGGACACATATGTTAATATGAAGTGCATAGACCAGTACTAAGCTGGCACAGAATTCACATTCATCAACTATCAGATACTAATATATATCTTACTGAAAAATCAAGGATTTGGGGTAATGTCATATTTCATTCCATTTCCTTCATAAATGAATCTGTTGTGAAACTTAGCAGAGAATATCTTTGATGGTACTTTTGTAGATGTTAATTCAGCTTTGGGTTTTGTTCTCAAATTTTCCTTGAAAAGAGCAAGTGTGTGCATGCATGCCTGTGTGCCTGTGTGCACGAGGGTGTGTATGGAAGTCTCTGCTAATGATTGCTGATGCCACACAACTCCCACAAGAGGGTGAAGCACTCCTGTCGTTGGTTCCAACATTTGGTTGCCCCGTCAAGCAGAGAATTTTGATCAACATCCAAATAATCATCTCCTGCAGGGAGAGACAAGAAAATAATACCATGGTCTGAGTCAGGTGCACCTTCATCTTCATGGCACTAATGCATGCCATGGTATTTTCAGTTGCATCATACAATTGTGAAAGCTGGACATTGAATAAAAGATACAGGAGAAGAATTGATGCTTTTGAATTTGGTGCTGGAGATGAATATTGAATATACCATGGACTACCAAAAGAGCCAATAGATCCATCCTAGAAGAAGTAAAACCAGAATGCTCCTTGGAAATAAGGATGGCTAGACTGCAGCTTAAGTATTTGGGACATGTTGTCAGGAGGGACTAATACCTGGAGAAGGACATCCTGTTTGGTAGAGTGGTAGATCAATGAAAAAAAGGAAGACCCTCAGCTGGATGGATTGACACAGTGTCTGCAACAATGGCCTTAAACATAAAAAAGATCTTATGCCTGGCACAGAATCAGGGAGTATTTTATTCTGTTGTACATATGGTCCCTATGAGCTGGACCTGACTGAAGGTCACCTAACAACACAACAATGTACCTAAAAGCTAAAGCCACTTTTGCTTTTAATTGCCCCTCCACAGTATTTTCTTCTAATCTAAATTTGACCTTCAAGGACATGTTTTGTTTATTGCTCCTTATAGTTGAGTGATGGTATTAGTGTGAATGTGAGGTTGAATGATCTCTTGACTCTAGAAAGGCAAACTTACTGAAGACAGACAAGCAAACAAACATCACAAAAAAATGAGCTCCTTCGATCTTCTGTAGGCAGGGTGCGTGAGACTGCCTCTGAACAAAATATCCAAGAAGGGATTTTACCTTCTGTGTCCTTTGCCCTCACCCCAGCCTCTGCACCATGCCTAGCGCCTCCCCATGACCACACTGTATTCATACCCATTTGCCTCTGATCCTCACCTGTTCCCTCCACGAGGCTTCATTCAGCTGTGATTCAGCCCCTGAGGACTCTTCTCATTTACTAAGAAGCATCTGTTACAAACTCAGTCTCCTAATGGATAATTATGCAGAAATATTATCCCAATAAAGTAACACGTTGAATTTTTATCCGAAGCACTGATAATCTCAGAAATTGAAGGATAGGGCTTTATAAATGAAAAAGAGTGAAATATGACATCACCTCGGATCCTCAATTTTTCAGGAAGATGTACCTGATAGTTACTGAATATGTATTTTGTGTAAAGACTCGCTATATTTTTTGCAAGAAACTTGTACCACAGGAAAATAATTTATAAAACTGATGAACTAAATTAAAATGATCATATGTGTTAAAGTGTGAGCAGGTGCATGTGTGGTGCACACACATACACACACACAAAAGCATGCACAAACACGTTCTAGCTCTGACATAGATTTTCCTCTGACACTCCTCTCATGAAAGCCCAACACAGAGAGGCAGGAACCTTCTCAGACTGTGCCAAACTGCCCTGGGATGGTGACAGTAACATGGCACTAATGGCAATCGAATGGCAGAGCTTGGCTTGCAGTTTGAGCTGGTCTTGGCTCTGTCCTTACAGAAGCCCTAGTTGGCGCTGCCTGTGCTCTTTGCCTCCTGTGCCATCTGAAATCTGTGCCCTGAGCCTATTGGCACCTTTCTAAATCTCTTTATTCCAAATTTGGCACAAGCTTCTTTCATCTGTGACTTTGGAGTCTCCCGTTGTATAACCCCACGATCCAACTTGGATCTGGGAATGGTTTCACTAACTTACTGGTTCCCATAATAAAAAACCCTTTTCAGCCCCCAAACTCTGAACGGCATACTCCCTACACACAGAAATGGTGAATTAATCATTTTGAAGAGTTTGTTTGGAGTCAATCAAGGCTGGTTTGTATTGCCCTCCTGCAGTAGAGGATGGCTGGCATCTCCTCACGTCCACACTTACAGCTTTTCAACCCATTCTAGAAATATGAATCAGGCAATTTTACTCTTTTGCTTAAACTTCTCCATGGATTTCTCATTCTCTTCTCCTGACATCTTTCATATACTTATTTCAGAGTACGAATAAGAATTTGTAATACCATCATCTGCTTACTAGCTTACTTGTTTATTTTATGTTTTCCTGCCTAGAATGTAGTCTCCTCTACCAGCAGGGACCATGTTGATCAGCTTCTCCATTGCATCTCTGTAAGCTAACCCATGCTTACCCAGAGGAGACATTGAATAAGTAACTGTGGAACAAATTTTATTTTTTTTAGCTGATTTTTATGAACTAGGGTCCCCAAAGGCCATATCCAAAGAAAATTACAAAATGATGATAATGGGGGAAAACAAGTGCAAAAAGCAAAAGCCAAACCAACACCAACCAAGCAACAAACAAACAAAAAAATTCCATGGCCATTATTAAACTCCTACTATATGCCAAGTTCCTGCAGCTGTACCACTGTGGTATCTGATCCCATCAGATCTTGGAAGCTAAGCAGGGTCGGGCCTGGTTACTTGGATGGGAGACCGCCTGGGAACACCTGGGCTGCAGGCTTGGGAGAAGGACTCAGCTACCCACCCCCCAAAATCAGTTAGGCACTGAAAACCCTATGAATAACAGAGAAGCACTGACAATAGTATTTTGCTTGTACGTAGAATCACTATGAGTCAGACACTGACTTGATGGCACCTAACAACAACAACATATGCCAAATATTTCATAGGTATTAGCTATTTCTTAGATTTTGCAAGAGTTATCTTAAAGATGAGAAAGATGAGGTGAAATAACTGACCCAAAGGCACACAGTGCTGGTGTAAAACCCACATATATTTGGTTTCACTTAGAGCTGATATTCCAGACTTTATCATTATCACATTATCCTTACATTTTCCTCTCATTCTGAAGATGTTATTAATAGTTACAACGTGGGTACAGTGACACTTAGGTAAATGTAGCATTTACTTGCATAGTTTCTATCCTGAGGGAGAAAAAAATCTTTAAAAAATTAATAAAACAGTTGTGGCACCCTTAAAGATCTTTCAAACTGTAAAATACCTTGTAGGTCAGTCCAGTGGCAAACCCAAAGATCCTGAGACAAGGGAAATTCTTTATGTAGCCTACAAGCCCACAAAATCAGATACAGTTCTGACCCAGCTCCTATTCTTCTGGGTTCTGGAATTAGGGAAGACAGAATGTAAAAACAAACAATCAAACAAAAACCTAAAATGGTATTCTATTAAGAAACGAGAGACATCGAGGCTTGAGCACTTCTGTTTGGATACCTTCTGAGGAACTGCAATAACCTCCAGGACGGGGGGGGGGGGAGGGAGAAGGAGGAAGAGGGTGAGGGAGGGGAGAAAAGAAAAGAAGAGAGAGAGAGACAGAGAGAGAGAGAGAGAGACTTTCTTCCTATGCCTCTACCAGTGCTTCAACACTGCAATCATGCAGGGGAGCAGCCATGTTGGCTGACTAGCACCCAGTACCCAGCCAGAGAAACTGGGGAGCCTCCCAACAGCAGTGGTGTCCAGGTATGTGGCAGTGTCCAACAGAAAGGCTAGTGCCCGCACAGGGTGTGGTGGCGCCTGCCTTTAATTCCAGCAACTCCAGAGGCAGAGGCAAAAGGATTACAAGTTGGAGGCCAGAGGCAGCCTGTGTGACTTAGTGTCTCAAAATAAAAAAGAAAATTAAAAATGGTCGGGGGTTGATGAAGCTTACTGGTAAAACACCTGCAAAGTATGTGCAAGGCCCTGGGTTCAACCGCCACGTATGGAGGGAAAAAGCTACTGCCCAGAGAAGGCAATAGTACTGAACAGACACAGAATCCACCAGCTGAACTGACAGCCATCTCTTAGGGACCAGAGCCTCGTGGGAGGAACAGAGATATCTGGCAGATGCAAGAGGTATCTGACCAATGGTCTTTGTGCATGAGCCCCATGAGACAACCTTGGAGGCCCTGAAGGACTTGTGGAGTGATTTTGTGGGGTTGGGTCCTACAGCAGTGGGGTGACTATTGAGCAGGTGACAGTGTGCACTCACAGGCTGGTCCAACTTGTTTTGGGACATGAATTATTATACTTCATTGGATAGTCACAACTATGCTGGGTATATAACAGTTTATTTCTTATAGAATAAGGAAGGCAGAAATAGATGAAACCATTTTATTTTCTACCAACCCAGTGGTGGATCACTTGCAATGTATGTGCAAGGCCCTGGGTTCAACCTCTGAGTACTGCAAAAAAAAAAAAAAAAAAAAAAAAAAAAAAAAAAAAAAAGCAAAGTGTATGTGCCAAGGACTGTTCTGAGTACTTCATATCCATAAAGTATTTAATCCTATTGGGGTGTCATTTTGCTATCTTCATTATATAGATAAGGAATTGTTGTGTTAGGTGTCGTCCAGTAGGGTCCTACTCATACAGACCCTATGTACAACAGAATGAAACCCAACCCAACACTGTGCCATGTCCATGATCTTTTCTGTGTTTGAGCCCATTGTTATAGTCACTGTGTTTCTTCTCATTTTGAGTTGTGCCACATCAGCAAATGAAGGTCCCAGAGGCTTTTCTCTATTCCCATCATTAAGGTCAACTCTATTTTGAGGAGGCAACCCTTCCTCAGTCGTTTCTTGAATGCCTTCCAGCCTAGGGGGCTCATTTTCTGGCAGTATATTTGCCAGTGCTTCTCTGCTATTCACAGGATTTTCAATAGCTAATTATTTCAGGAGTGGGCTGCTGGGTCCTTCTCCGTAGCCTATTTTGGTTTGGAAGCTCAGCTGAAACTTGTCCAGCATAGGTGGCCCTGCTGGTATCTGAAATACTGGTGGCATAGATTTCAGCATCACAACAACACTCAAGGCCCCATAGCATGACAAAAAGTGCTAAAGGTTAGGTAATGTTCCCAAGACTGTACAGTAAGTGACAGAGCTAAAATTCATATTTAGGTAGGGCCACAAGTACAATCCCTGCATTTATTGCTTTACTAGCTCTGATATGTTAAGGTAATAAAACAAATATTGACCTAATGTTTCCTACAGGGGAAGAACTGTGCAGGGTGCTGCAAGCTGCATCCCCATGTCATAGGAAGTGCCACTTACTACAGTTTAGGTAAATGTAGCACACAGCCTAGACAGCTGTACAAAGCAACCATAGAATACTCCAGGATGTAATCTTTTCCCTGAAACAAGGCAGTCTGTGAAACTGCCTTAGCTAAAAATGCTATAGTAGCAGAGAGTACTGAAGGATTAATTTAAACTTATTTATCTAAAAGGCAGTTATGGAATAAACTTGTAGGTAGTTTCAAACTCATAAATTTCCTTTTATGGAGACCGGTGGGAGACACATCTCTAAGAGTTTAGTGCCTGGAAACATTGCTTTCTTGGGCAACAGGTATTGTTTTTATTTTATGGAGAGTGTGTGTCTGATGATAAACTAAGTGATCTTTTTGGTTTGGATGCTTAGAAACTGTGTGCAACATGTTGTTGTTAGGTGCCATGGAGTCGTGTCCGACTCATAGCAACCCTTATAGGCTTTACAATGGCTGATTGTTTTGGGATGCCTCAAGAGTGGTACACCATGTCCTTCTCCTGTTTTTGTGGTGCTGGGAATCCATGTCGCAACGTGAGAGACTGCAGAGCAGTGCTTTACCAAATGAGCTAAATCCTAGCCCATGAGCAACATAGGGGTTCCTATTTTGTGATTGGATATAATCTCTTTGTGAGCTGAGTTTCCCCTGGTCTCACTTTCTTTTGTCTTTGTTGTGATTTCTTTGATATGCTTACATTTTATATTTTATTGCCTGGATTCTTGCTGGTTGGCTCATATCCTTGGTAGAGGGGCACAGGAAGTGGATTTGGAGTTATACTCTTTTAGAGGGATATCAAGCAGGCGCCAGTGTTCTATCCCTGTTCACTGAGCAGAATGACCAGGTACAAAAATGTATGTGCCAGTCAATGCTTGATGCAAATGTTTCCTGGCTATTTGGAAGGGAGAATATTTTTCTGCTCTTTGTACAGGAAGTGTTGCTGTTCTTGTGGCTGATTGATTGATTGCGTGATGACAGTCTTGCTGTAAAGACCATCATCCTGACACATTTAATATTACATTTGGTCCACTGAGGGCTGGCTGGATTGTGATAAACACTTGCGTAAACGGAAAGCCTATCCTTTGGTAGGGCAGCCAGGGAAGTGTATTGAAACAAGAAAGCAGGTGGTCCTATCGGAGTAAAGATCAAGACACCTGTGTACAATTCCCCCAGGTCGAGTCTGTTCCCTTTATGTGCCATGAAGTACCACATTTAACATCTGCCAGGTGTGGGACTTCATATCTCTTTCCACTGGAGAAAAAAGGAAAACATGGAAAGATGTTCCAGGAGATTTCCATGTTGTTTAGTTTTTAATAAACTTAAAAGATAATCACTTCTAATATGTTTATCTGCAATGTGGAGATAATTAAATGTCGGAGAGATTAAGGGATTTTCCCAAGGTCTTAGAAATGCTGGGATTAGGAGTCAGGTATGATAGGACCCCAAATATGATCACCAAGGTCCGAGTAGAATGCAGTATGGTACTTGCCTTTCTAGTAGCAGGTAAAGATTGTTAACTACAATATTTTAGCTCAGGGATTCACACCCTTGAAAAACTGGGTTCAAGTTTGGGTGTTGGTTCCATATTAAAATTTAGAGGATTCAGATTTGGTTTGGGTTTGAGTTTAAATCCAGTTTGTTGTCCCCCTTCACCATATATAGATGGCAGGGTTTCAAACAGAACCTGGACCCGAACCCTGAACCTGTTGATGGTCAAGCATTTTAAAAAATTTTTCTGAACTCAGACTTGAACCTGAACTCAGTGAAAAATTGGCTTTGGGTTCAGCTTTTAACTTGTTTTGTGTCATTAGCTATTTTATTATGCATAAAAATTGAAAACATTTTTATTTGACTATCTACACATAAGATAAAATTTTAAACTCTAATTTGAACTGAAATTGAATTTGAATCCTCTATGTTTGAACATGTCCTGGGATTTAGTTCAGTTGGTAGAGCACTGCGCTGCAGTCTCTGAGGTCCCGAGTTCGATTCCCAGCACTGCAAAAATGGGAGAAGGGCCTGGCAACCCACTCCCAAGGCAATCCCGAAACAGTCAGCCATTGAATACCCTCTGAGGGTCTTTGTGAGTCGGATACCGACTCGACAGCACATAACCTCACTAATGTTTTAACATATCGAATCCTCACCTGAACCTGAACCCAAATTTTCACAGGTTTAAATCCTTGCTTTAGCTTTTGAAGCCAGGAATGAAGAGATGATAGTTCTTCCAGGCAGGAGGAGCACTTCTGTAGTCCTGTCTCCTGGTGTGGTTTATATACAGGAAGGCAACAAATCTTTTTGAATCCCAGACTGTTTGTCAACCTCCAAAGGGTCTTTGAGGTGGCTTTTATATTGATTGCCTGGAGTTGTATGTGTGGTATGTTGTGATCAAAAGTTAAGGTACCAATAGACCACAGCTGCCATTACTGCTGCCAGAGGACAGACTGTTCAGATAAAAACAACAACAACCACAAACAAACAAAAAATTTGTCTACTGTTTATCACTGAGGAAACCTCCCTTGCTCTGTTATCTTCTGACTAGGTTAGGAACTCATCAATTCAGGTAATAGATAGGATGTGAGATTTTTTTCTCCTCTGATTTGGTTTTAATAATTCAAGAGTTCAGGGCATAGTATATTTTAAAAATCCACAGTGTGCAAATGCCTGTAATTTTATTTTCTAAAGATGTAGTACAGACACTGCTATCCCTCTGAGAAAGAACAGTGCTTAACTACTATCAATCACTGACCTTGGCCTCTCAGAATCCTCTGTGGCCACTGTGCAGAAGAGAGCCAGCATCATCCATTCATGATTAGAATGGCCTCTCTAAGTCTTAGAGGGCACCTTAATGCTTTGACTGTCCCGTTCACCATAGGGGGTGAGGGAAACCTCTGTAAGTCAGGGGGACAGTGACTAGATAAACAATGCAAGCAGTGTGTTTACAGATATGCAAATAAGCATGCAAATTAGACTCCTGTCGGCTTCATTTAGAATGTAATTGAAAATTAATTAAAAATTAAGAGGTAAATTAGAAGCTAACATTCAACACCATATGGGAAAATATACATATTTATCAGAATGGCATATATGGATGCCACATGGGTGGGAGCTAATTGTGATGTGTGCAAAGCTCCTCCATTGTGATGTTGCATAAAATCAATGTGGGGAAACCCAATGTGTTGTAAAGGTTATTTTTTAGCACTCCATGAATAAAATCCACTCCAATTTGAGCATTAAATGTGTATATTTCATATTCATTAAATTCTCTGTAAACTTATACCAAAAGACATAGAGTTTTACAATTGGAAAGCGTGATGATAAATCAGGTAGAGTTTACCTCCACATGCTATAAAATATTTGTGAAACTCATTTTTCTTAAACAGGGTCATTGAGCACATTCACCCTGGCAAGCCTTTTGCATATTGTTAATATGCGATCTATACTTGGAAAGTAATGATTTCCCTCTCTCACCCACTGAGGAGTTCTGGGTGATTAATGAGTTAATGGCTGCATCCACACAAGGCCAAAACAACTCATTGAAAAGTGAAAAATCCAATCAGTCCACTGACTGTTTTGTCTACAAAACAACCAAACAACCTCTGTGATTGATTTTCTTTTCGCTGAATTGATTGCTATTTTTTGGCAACTTCATTGAACTAACCAATTGTTTGATACAACCAGAATGTGTACTAACTCCTTTTGTGAATGTTGTAAAATATTTTTAAGGGTATTTACAGTAGACTAAATTGTTTTTATACTAACCTTTCCTTACCTCTAGCAATACTTATAAGCAAGTGCCCAGGTGAGAAATTTGAGTCATTCCATACTTTGGCTATCTGATATAAAATTTTTAATTTTACTTTTATTGAGTTGTAGGTAGTTCTTTTAAAATGATGACAAATAATGGAAAGCATCTTTTTTGGGATTGTGTTTGCAAAAATTCAGAGGTAAAGGGATCTGAAATCAACCAGAATAAAATGATCACTGAGCAGGCATATGATAGAAAGATAGAAAGGAGGAGACTGAAAATAGTAATGACCAAAATAACAACTAAAATCCCACAGGTACTGAGGGAGGTTTCAGAAGACAGTGCAGTTAATGGCCAAATCAGGAATTTGGAAGCGTGTTCTGAGTTAGAATTGTCAGTGTTGAGTTTGGGAAACAGAGGTGGGAAGTTACACACACACACACACACACACACACACACACACACACACACACACACCCCAAACCTACACTCTTGGCTAATCTACAGATGAACACACTGTTCTAATATAACTGAACATTCTGAATAAAAATAGTACCTTGTGTTTATCTCGTTTAACTTTAATTGCTTTATTTGAAAAAATGCTGGTAGACTCTAGGTAATGGGATGAATATTATTTGTTAATATGTGGGAATAGAGAGCAGGTTAAATGACACCTGTTGAAGAGTCAATTAACATTTGGAAAGGAAAGCAAGCAAGCTATTTTGCTGGGTGCTTTGGTTTAATTCATCTTAAACCAAAGGTGCTGGGGTTTAGCTTAGTTTGTAGGTAGTGCTGCTCTGTGCTCTTTGAGGCTCTGTGTTCAATCTCCAGCACTGCAAAAACGGGAGAAGGACCTGGCAGCCTACTCCAGAAACAATCCTCAATCAGCCATTGAAAATCCCATGAATAGCAGAGAAGCACTGGGCAGAGAAGCACTGGCATGGCACAGTGTTGGGGAGTGTATTGCTCTGTTGTACATAGGGTTGCTATGAGTCAGACCCAACTGTTTGGCACCTAACAACAATAACAACAAATTCAAAGGTGGTGTCAGGCATGCGAAGAGGAAAGGAAATGATCACTTGCCTCAAATGGATGCAAAGACTTGTGTTTAAAAGGATTGAAATCCATGGCAACAAATTGTATCACAGAATAAAATGAGCCTTGGTGATCATCTACTCCACCACCTTTTAACTTACAGATGAGGCTGCCAAGATACAGAAGGGTGAGATGGCATATTGAAGGTCACATGGCTCCTTGGGGCTGGAGGCAGATGATTCCAGATTTCCTGATCTTCCTGCCATAGAACAGCCCCTGTGGATATGTCAGCAATGAACAAGCAAGGTAAA
This sequence comes from Pedetes capensis, assembly GCA_007922755.1. Taxonomy (NCBI): domain Eukaryota; kingdom Metazoa; phylum Chordata; class Mammalia; order Rodentia; family Pedetidae; genus Pedetes; species Pedetes capensis. The sequence goes on along the minus strand of VMDO01017073.1, from coordinate 27,138 downwards.
AAACTTAAAGACTGGAAGAAAAGGTGTGAATCTATTTCAAGAACTGCATTTAAATAGATTGCAGTAGATGGAGTGTCTCACACTGGGATCTACGAATGTTGAGTCCCTTTTTGGATTGTAAAATTCAATGTCACAAGCAGTTGCAAGGTGCAGTATAAAGGGCATTCCAGGTTCCAAGAAAGTAGATGGTGCTACATGAAGTCTCCTTGCTGATCTGAGGAGAGGTAATGCACGGGAATGGAGCAGGGGAGGATGAGATGAACTTCTGCCTGTGGAATTTGCATTGGTGTTGGAGATGGTCTCAAAGTAGAGCAAGAAAATTTCCATTTCTGGATGAAAAATGATTACTAGAGAGGAATTTTCTACAAAAGCTGGTGCTATAAGTGTTACAGTGCTGAGGATAAAAGTGAAGGCACAGACAGGTACTGCTCAGGTGAAGTCAGGCAATGTCAGGAAAGCCCAGGTATGGTTGTGGTGGAACTTATGCCAGACAGGAAGCAAAAGGTCAGATGGGCACTTGATTCAAATGCATTTTCACAAAGTGTTGGCATCACTCTGATGCCTCTTCTAGGGAAATTGACAGCTTGTCACCAGGCATTGCAATTTCATTGTGGCACGATGCATTCATATTCAGCAGATGCGACTGAAGTGTTTGCACACTATCCACCTGAACCAACAGCAAATAAAACAAGGCAGGAATCAGTTATTTCAGGGAAGAGCTGCTTTTAATCAGAGAATTCAGTCATGGGCCACAGGTATCAGTAGAGAGAAAGAAGTCAGGTGGCTAGCTGTGAATGTCCCCTCCTTTGCTGTTTGCCTGGGCAGAGGAAGGCATAGCAGACATCCAGTGAGGAGAATGGGTTTTTGTTTTGCAAATCTGGGAGGAGCTGACACTCAGCAGCATGGATGGTAACACACAATTAAGAGGGAGACAGCTGGTCAGAGCAGGGGAGGGTCTAGCTTGTGTTCTTGAGGGTCTCTGGTTTCCTGTTAACCAGGCTGCTCAGTCCATAGTCAGTAGGTCTGACATGGCAGCTGCAGGACACTGGAGCCCCTTTCCCCAGTACCCTCACCACACACTACACTCACTGCCGTCAGAGTGAGCGAAGCAGGGAGAGGGGAAGGCTGTTTGAAAGACAGAGCAATTTTATTCAGGAGAGACTGGTATTCCCTAAAGCGCCTGTTTAAATTCTTGGATCAAACTAAATTTAAACCCAGTTAGACATTTAGTTAATTTATTTTTCTCTAACCAGCAGGTGGAAGTTTGGAGGAAGACAAGATTATAGACAAAATAAAAGTACTATATTTTCTCTGATAAAAAAAGTCTCTTAACATTTTTATATCCCGTTGGATTTCCAGGATGTGTTGAAATGCTCTGTAAGAACAATCTCAAAATTGATGTAATGGATTAAAGATGGGGAAATATGTCCTGGAATACCTAATGGAAACATCAGTCTGTGTCTACATATACAGATTAATGTGACTGAATAAGTTTCTTTAAAAAAGCAATTGAAAAAAAACGCAATTGAATTCAGCGAGGCAATTATTTTATTGCTCAATAAGCCTTAATATTTGGACTGATTGAATTTTCTTTGGCATTTATTTTGGAATTTATGTTCACAATTTTTATATAATAATGAAAATTTTCACAGAGAAACTGTACATTGTCCAATAAAGAGTCATATTTCAGAGATTATTTTATTTGAAAATATTCAGGAAAATGTTTAAGCAACTGATGGCTTGTGATAGAGCTAAGTGTTGTTGTTAGTATCCATCGAGTCAGGTCCGGCTCATAGCAACCCTATGTACAACAGGACAGAACATTCCCCAACACTGCCATGCCAGGCACTATGTCAGTGCTTCTCTGCTATTCATAAAGTTTCTGATGGCTGATTATTTTGGGATTGTTTCAGTAGTGGGCTGCCAGGTCATTCTCCCATTTTTGCAGTGCTGGCGATTGAACCCAGGGCCTGAAAGAGCACAGAGAAGCACTCTACCAACTGAGCTAATCCCCGGCCCCAGAGCTAAGTATAGTCCCATTTAACAAATGTTGACAGGGCCCTAATTCTGTGTAGGGTACCTGACAGGCACAGAGGGTCAGAAGACTCATGAAGGTTGGTGGAGAATAATTGTGATTGTGTGAGTCAGAAGGGCTTCAAAGAGAAGGTGGCCTTTGAGCTAGGACTTGAATAAACACTATGATTTCCATAGGTGAAGAGTTTTCATGAGAAAGGGATTTGAGCCAAAGAACTGAGGACAAAGGAATTAAAATTAGTGTGTGCCGGTGGGCTTACAGTTAGCCCAGCAGTCTGATGCACCTGGATTGGTATGGGGAAAGGTGGTCCGGAAATGATGTTATCAAGTCAGGATGGAGGTAGGCAGTGGCAGCACTCAGATACCTTGTGATTTAAAAGCACCTACATTGTTGGGAGCCTGCAGCTGTACCACTGTGGCGTCTGATCCCATCAGATCTTGGAAGCTAAGCAGGGTTGGGCCTGGTTAGTACTTGGATGGAAGACCGCCTGGGAGCATCAGGTGCTGTAGGCTTGGGAGACGGACCCGTTAACCCACTATCCCCAAACAATCAGCCATTGAAAACACTATGAATAGCAGAGAAGCACAACAATAGTGTTTCACCTGTTGTACGTAGGGTCACTATGAGTCAGACACCAACTCGATGGCACCTAACAACAACAACACTGTTGGGAGATTTGAGAAGACCACAGTGGTTCTCCTGGTCCAACACTCTCTGGGCTTGGGAGATGCTGGCGTCTCTATGACTGGAGTCAAATATAAAGACTCAGAGCTTGTGATGTTTTTCCCTAGAACCTGCCATGTAGCATGGGGATCGTCATGGTTGAGCTGTTTGGGTGGCTTTTCCCTGGGCTGTTTTGCATTAGTCACCACACAGAAAGCATAGAGGGCAGTCACTGACAAGAGGATCAAAAGAAACCCACGAAGACTCTGGAAAAAGGAAAACCAGCTGCTGCACTGGATAGGGAAGAGCAGTGGCAAAGGCTCAAAGTAACCACGAGCCCTGTGTTATCTGTGAGGTTCAAGCTCTTATGGGTATATTACAAATCTCTCTGCAGCCTGGTGTTTCTAATTTGTTATGGGAGTGTAACACCTGTGTTGGTTCATTCTTACACAAATTCCTGCGGTAATTAGTTTCACAGAATATTGCCTCGTTGGCACATTTCCCTTGCTCCAGTTGCTCTTGGGAATATCGGAACTAGAAGACAGGTACTCTTATCATTGAGTTATATTAATAAATTAATTAACATAAAACAATATTAATTCAGCCACTGGCAGCTGAGGCTAGGCAGCTTTGCTTGCTCTCACACCACCACATTGGCAATCTTGTGGGTATCTGACGGTGAACATTTGTTTGCTTTTAAGCATTTGTGTCTGATGGTGAGCATTTGCTTCCTTTTTAGAAGTACAGTTCTATGAGCTTTGACAAATCTATCTAGTTCTGTGTAACCATCACAATCAGGATAGAGAAGATTTTCATTATCCAGAAATTTCCCTCATGCCCCTTTGTAGTCAATGCCTTCCCCTCTCTGCTGCCTCTGGTAACCATTGATTCTTGTCCCCAGGGTTTTACCTTTTCCTTCATGCCATATATATGAAATCAAAGGGTATGTATCCTTTTGAGCATAACTTCTTTCACTCAGTGTGATCTGCCTTCCAGATCCATCCATGTTATTGATGTATCATTTTGTTACTTTTATTGCTGCATAGCTTTCCACACTATGAATGTGCTTGAGTTTTTTTTTTCTCCTTCCCATTTGAGGAACATTGGGTTGTTTCTAGTATCTGGCAGTTTATTAATGTTCACCTGCAAATTTTTGAGTGGACATATGAGTCCATTTCTCCTGGTAACCTGGGAAGAAGGGTGGCCTGGTCATATGGATAAGCGTATGTTGACCTTTATAAGAAGCTTCCAAATTCTTTTGCAAAGTGGCTATACCATTTTGCACTTCCACTAGCAGTGTACAAGAATTCTGCTTGTCTACATTCTCATGAGCATTTTGTATTTTCAGCATTAAATAAATCTTATCTATTCTTATAAGTGTATAGTAGCATTTCACTGTTGACTTAATTTGTATTTCCATCATGAATAATGGTATTTGGCATATTTTCATGTGCTTATTTGCCATTTGTATTTTTTCTTTGGAGAGGTATCTGTGGAACTGGCATAAGAACAGGCATACAGGTCAATGGAACCAAATAGAGGTCAGAAATGGCCCATACACATATGGGCAATTGATTTCCTGCAAAGCTGCCATGGTAACTTCAAAGAGAAAGGACTTTTTTTCCCTAACAAATGGAGCTGAGATAATTGGACATTGATACATAAAACAAAAACAAAACAACCTCCCCAAACTCAGATCTATACCTAATATCTTGCATAAAAATTAGCTTGAAACGGTTCACAGACTTGGAAGTGAAACCTAAAGCTATACAAACTGGAGAAAGAATTAAACAAAGCATTCATAGGAAATGAACACTAAGCTTATAAATGAGAAAAGTTGCTGAACTGGACTTTCGAAAACTTAGAAACTTCCTCCTTTTCAAAGACACTATTAAGAACACGAGCAGGTGCATGCCTGTGATTCTAGTGAGTTGGGAATGAAAGGAGGAGGATCACAAGTTCAAGGCCAGAGGCAGCCTGTGTAATGTAGTGAGACCCTGACTCAAAATTTAAAAAAAGTAAGAGATGGGTTTGGGGTGCAGCTCAATGGTAGAATGCTTACAAAACATGTGCGGGCCCTGCGTTCAACTCTTCATCTTTCCCACTAAACAAAGAACATGAGAAGATAAAGCACAGACTAAAATTTATATTGGGAGAAGGACCTGGCAACCCCCTCCCAAAAATCAATCTGCCATTGAAAACCCTATGAATAGCAGAGAAGCACTGACAATAGTGTTTCCCCTGTTGTACAGAGGGTTGCTATGAGTCGGATACCGACTCGACGGCACCTAACAACAACAACAACAAAACTTATATATGCAAAGTACTTATCGAATGAAGGACTTATATTTAGAATATACAAAGCACTGTTACAAATCAATAAGAACACAAACCAATAAACAACCCCCACCCCCTAAAACAGTCTGGTGCAAAATGGGTGATGGGTTTGAATAGACCCTTTGCACCCAGCTTCAAAGACTGGCCAGGTGATGTGTTTCTTCTCTGGCTTCCTCAGCATTGGTGCTAATGATCTTGAAACAGATGTGTCCAGGCTGATCTGCTCTCTGGGAGCTGCCGACTATCTGAGTTACTGCTGCCCACTTCTTTGGGTGCTGGCCTGCCTCTTCAGGCTACAAGACACCCCATCAGTTCTGCACCATAAAATACCACCTTTCCTGGACTGCAGAAGGCATCCACCTTTTCCTTGCACTCACCAGCCCCTTTCTTGTCTATCCTGTATGTGCCAGCCACTTGGTCTGATCCACAACTGAGATGGCTAGAACAGGACTATAATATTCTATGGTTTTGGTGAGTATGTGTTTGGGCTTTGTGTCCTATCATGTGTTCAAGAGAAGTGTAAAGAGAAGAATTGGCAAGGAGGCTGATATTTGTAAATTTACAATTTCCTTGGTATTGAGTCATGCAACCATTAGATAGATGCTTTTTTTTTTTTCTCAGTACTGGGGGTTGAACCCAGGGCCTTGTGCTTGCATGCTCTGCAAGTGCTGGACCACTGAGCTGTACCCTCAGCCCATTTTTTTTGGTTTTTGAGATAGGGTCTTGCTAAGTTATGCAGACTGCCTCTGGTCTTGAACTTGCGATCCTCCTGACTCTGCCTCCTGAGCCGCTCGCTGGGATTACAGGTGGGCAGATAGATGCCTTTTCTGTTAGGAAAAAAAAAAGATAAAACAAAAAGGGAGAGAGATGCTGGTGAGGGCAGGGAAAAGGCAGATGCATTGCACAGTCCAAGAAGGCTGGTGTTTGCACAGTGGCGACGGGGTGCCTTGTAGTCCCGGGGAGGGCAGACCAGCACCAAAAGAGGTGCGCAGCAATAACTCAGGTGAGGGGCTTCTTGCTCCAACTCAGAGTGGCACAATGGCCCTGCCAGGACCCCATGCCCTGTCCATTCTGGGTGAACCTCCCAGAGCTGGGCTGGACTGTTCTCCTTGTCCCTCCTGCAGCAGATGTGAACAGGGAGGCAAAAGGAGGCAAAAGCAGAGGGGACCCCAGCAGTAGGCTGCTCCTGAAACCTGGCTGCCTGCCGTGCCACTCTTCTGGGGTGGGGGATGGCAGGTTCACACTCCTGGCAGAACGAAGTACTGGTGTCGTCTGACCCAGGTTTTAATTGCTCAGGATCTGGGTTGCTCCCTCAACCTTTCCTTAAAGTGGAACCAGCTGGAGCTTGGCTCTTCCTCTGACCTCAGAGCAAAGGCCAAGAAAGAAGTTTTGGGGTTGACTGCACCATGTTGGGCTGGCTGATTAATGAAAGGGAACTGTGCTCTTAAACATAGAATTCACATGGGTTAGACGTGTGTGTGAGAGAGCTGAGAAGAGTACTGTGTGGTGTTCAGGCAAGGATACAGACTTTTCAGAAAGAAAAAAATGCCAGCTTCTAATGTACACTCCAGTATTACATGCGCTTGTGCACTGAGAGTGGCTTATCATGGTTATGGATTTTCCTCCTTAGCAATTAGAAACGTTCCTAAGCTTCTGCTGGCTTGTCACTGCAGACCATTACAGAAGTTCTTTGTTCTGTATTTAATTGCTGATTGCTTTTACTACTGAATTTCAGGTAGGGGTGTGTGTGTGTGTGTGTGTGTGTGTGTGTGTGTGTGTGTGAAATGCTTTCACATATAGGGACTTTACTGTTAGGAAATTTTGAAACTAATCCGTGAACTATGGATGACAATGGGAGACAAGTCCTAAACTCTGCCAGTTGAGGGTCTTTTCTTTAAAAACCAAAACTTTGCTTTTATGTTCCAGCTAACCATCATATTTCGGATATCTGTCACTTAAGAAAATACAAAAAGATATCATGACTTCAGTATGTTGGTAAAGGACTTGAAAAAAAATCACACCAGCACTTAAAAATACATTCAGGGTGCCAGTCAGTGCTGCTCCATAGGACTTTTGCCCTAACTCCAAGGACCCTCAATGAGGGTGAGCCCACAAGTTGTAGAAAATGGATGGGCTAGTGTGACATTCTTATTTTATTTTATTCTTTCTTGTGCTTCATTTATTTCTTTCAGCGTATTTACACTGCTGGCCAAGAGCACAAAATAAAGGTCATGGCTCATAACATGTCTCAGCTGGGAGAGATCTGGGCATCCCTTAGCCCAGGCACCTCATTTCATGGATGAAGAAACTGAGTCCAGCAGCAGGAAAGTACTTTGCTGGATTTCAAGCAGCTTGTCTTATGGTAGGGCTAGGAATTTTCTTAGGTTTCTTGACTGCCACTTTCGTATTTTTCTTCCTTAGCCCTGTGAAGAATAGCAGCTTGTCTCTCTAGTCCTCAAATGCATTGAATCCAGCCACGGATTGTATATCAGTCTAATGCATCTATTTGAAAATTCTGTTAGTGTCAAAATGTCATTCTTCAGGTTCAATTTATTTGAAGCCATATTTTTAAAATGGCTTTGTTGATGTGAAAAGGCAGCTGGGTTGACCAGCATAAACAAGGTTCTCTCCTGGATGGCTGCTTCTTTCCTCATGTGCTGGTTCCTGGGAGAATATTGGTCAAGGTCAAGGCTTTAGGCAGCGTTTACTGAAAGCAGATGTGGCTTCCCATCTCCGATCCATTATCTGTGGTCCCTGTGTAGAGTCCGGCTTGCCTCATGTGAAACAGCAGGTGTCATTCCTAAAGTGCCCTGAGGAGGGCAGCCTTTTCTTTCCTGTGTTTTACAGTTGCTGGAAAAAGCCCTGGCCTTTACCTGGACGGGGTTGGTTTGTCACCTAAGTGCAAATGTCATTTTAGCACTTCGCTGGTCACAACACCCTTTCTGGCCTTTATAGGAAACGACATATTTCTGTGTTTTTTTGTCTCCAACACATGTTTCTGAAGGGCACGGGCAGTTATTATGCTTTAAAAGGTTGGAGAGAAAATGCAGAGACCTGTAGGCCAAATACCAGGGAGCACAGAGAACACAAATCAGGTTACAGTGTCACCTAGGTCTCACAGAAAGTGGAGAAAAGGAAGGATTGTCTTTGTATCCTGTTGCTATTAACAAGCTTTCCGCTGTCATTTCTCTTCTCTGGGTCAGAGCGATATTGAAACAAGATTGGCAGTTTCCCGGCCACAGTGGCTTCCTTTCTTCCATCTCTTTCCCTTCCCCTGCTCCCGTCTCAGCCCCGGTTGTGTGCCCCAGCACTCAGGTCTCTTTATCAGTCCCCTGAGCTGTTCTTGGCACAGTCGCAGCAGCCGAGAGGGGCTGCTGAAAGCATGCCGAGTTATTACCAAAGGCAGGTGCCAGGGAGGCATCGATCTGGCTGCATGTGACAGCTTGGGGAAGGAAGTTGAGAGCAATTTTATGGCCTATTACAGCATCGCTCTCTCACAAGGCAAAAATTCTGATGAGTGGCTCCATCCTACCTGGGATTCTGAGCCACTGAAACTTGCTTTTAATTACAGTAATTACTGCTCCCAGCGAGGCTTAGCCCACAGTGGCCAGATATGGGGAACATTCTGCATTAGCTGGTTTTCCTTCTTGGCATTTTTCTCTTATTCTCATCATATAGGATTTCCAACCGACATCAGGCCCAGATAACACCGTGACTAACCCCTGATGCAGCACACCCTGTGCCAAGCACGCCCTACTTGTTCTGCACATACCACCCTGTGAGATCATAGTATGAGCCTCATTTTTCAGATCACGAAGGTGAGACATGAGAGCTTAAGCACCTTGCTGAAGGTCATATAGCTTGTGGTTGGCAGAAGTGGGCAAACCTTGGAGCCCAGACGGTAGTTTCTTTCCTCACCTCTCAGCATTATACCCTGTTATAGCCAGAGACAGAAGTGAGCTCACTTTCTAGGGACAGAGAGGAGCGTTTACATATAAGAAAGGATGAGAACGTAATGCTGCCTTAGTTTCTCCAAGATGATCTGTCTTGGGAGGGAAAGTGGATTAAATGCCACAGACAGCAGAAATCACCAGTATTATTGGCCCCTCTTCCAGCAGGACCATGGGGACTTGTCATCATAGTGCCATGGGTCATGATGCACATCGAGTCATGATTTATCAGCAGAAACAAAAATGCCCATCCTCATCTGCCTCTGGAGACTGCTGAAACAAAGTCCCTACATTTAAATTAATTTATTAAACAAATATGGGAGAAGGATGTGGCAGTCCGCTCCCAAAAACAATTCCGAAACAATCAGCCATTGAAAATCCTATGTAGGTTGCTAGGAGTCCAACACAACTTGATGGGACCTAACAACAACAAGAACAACAATAACAACATTAAACAAATATTGGGTGTGTATCTATTGCATGCCAACACTATATTTTGTGGAGATCTGGCAACTTATAAAACAAAGACTTGCCCTTTGGCACCTCATGGTCTGGAGAGGGAGACAGATATGACAGCACTGCCCGAAATCTGTCTCTACTCCCCAGGGTCACATTCAAGGAGATAGATGTGAAGCTCTTCTGCAGAGTTCTTGTAACTGAGATATGGCCCAGAATCTCAGCAAACAGGATCACAGGTCTCAGACTAGAGACATTGCCATCTATGCCAAGGTAACTGTCCTAGGATGTTCGAAACTATACCTCCCTATAAACCTCTAACAGAGCAAGGTGGGAAAGTTATGATCCACATATAGACTGGCTAGATCAAGCTGTAATTTCCAAAGTATTATCTACTGCTCATTTATCAACCCTACCATCAAGATCTTTACAGAATATATCTGCTGCTGTCAAGTTTCATTAGACCTATCATGCTAAAGAACTCTGTCCCCTGATTTGGAATCTTGATACTTCAAGGCACGTGCACTTCACTGTCCAGTCATAGCTCAGGAGGCCAACAAGAAGGAAGAAAAGAAAGAAAATGATATCACTGGATTTAAACATGGAGGTGGAAGTGAGGAAGAGGGGCAGGAAGGAGAAGCCTTGAGAGGGAGAATGCCAGGAAGAAGTAAAGCCAGCAGGGGGCCCCCTGGAACCATGAAGGGAATTACTCAAAGGATGCCCACTCTGCCCTTGCCTGTAGGGGCTGGATTATCACTGTCCCCACTTCATGGGTGAGCAAACTGAGGCACAGAATGGCATGTAATAAGCAACACTGTAGCTAGGATCCAATCCCAGTAGCCTAGGGCCAGGTGCTGGGCTTCTAATGACACACATTGCTGTCTACGCACATAAAGGTGGACTTTGCAAGCTGTGTATTGGGACCGTGGCAGAGCAGTGAGAATAAACCAGTGAACATGAAGTTGCCTGGCCTAAGTGAGTTTAGACCACGACACGGTTCTGCTCAGGTGGGCTGCTTTCTTTTTCTGTGTAGGAAGTGGCTGATGATTTAGTCTTGCTCAAAGTTCAGCCTCCAATTTGACTGAGTGCCTTGGAGGGCCATCCATTCAGGAGGCAGGCAGGTAAGCTTGCATACTCGTAAAGGGGACTTGGCTGTAACCAGGGCTACTGGCTATAAGCACACCAATTGAGGGCAATGCCCACTTTCAGGCCAGCAGAGGACACTGACACAAAGGTTTCATGCTTGGATTCTGCTGGAAGATCTGTCCAGGAGGGAAATGGGATTTAGGAAGGGACAGTTCATTATGCAGAGAGCTAACAGTGCTGGGCCAAGAGGTAGGCTCTAGGGAGACCCAGCAGGCACTGATCAGCACAGAAGGGGGAGGGGATATTTTTCCTCCCAGTGATTCATGGAAGCTCATCCTGACTTTATTGTACCGCTATTCCCCAAAGGATATACCTCTCCTTGGGGACACAATCAGATCCTGCAGCTGTTTAAGTCTCTGCCCTTCAGCCAGCCTGTGAATTCTAAGCAGCCGACTGTGTTTTATTCACCTTAACATTTCTGGAGTCTGGGATGAAATCTGTCTAATAGAGACTCAAAAGGACCTATGACATGAATGGATGATTAAGGGATATATTCGTAGGTTAGTCTAAGAAGTACTAGGTAAAGAAAGCACAATTGTGGATTATGAAGATAATATCTTTGCATTTTTCAATAAATATTCTACCCTAGGCTCTCAGAGAGGAGACACAGGGGTGGGAGGAGACTATATGCAATATGCATCACACGCTTGCATACCTGTGCGCGCGCGCGCACACACACACACACACACACACACTTGCTGTGCTCGTTCCCTATGGCATTCTGGAATCTGGAAAGAAAGGTGGTGAGAATGTCACATCAGGTGATTGTGCTTTTGAGTGTTTTCCAATTCAAGAAGTCTGCCATGCTTACAGTTTGCATAATACCTTATTCATTAAGACTTATAAATTAGCGCTGTTTTAATTGATTTCCTAGAGGCAGCACATAAAATGACACAAAGTGACATCAGATGGGGAAAATGACATGAGGTAGGTTTTGTTTTTTTTTTTTTCTTTTCTTTGGTGCCTGTTTTCTCCTTCGGATTCCCTGGGGTCTGACAACATTTTCCTTCATACATTCCTGGACAGGCCTTTATTCAAGCCAGTTTGAGAAAAGACCAATATCCTGGACAGGTTCCAGAGCTCTGGGGGAACCTCACCTGCTGAGTTTAGTGTCATGAATTGTTAAGGGCAGGCTGTGCTCACAAAAGGAATAGGTATAGTTGGACCACAAGGGGTAGCAATTTTGCTAATTATGGAAACAACTCTAATTGTGAAATCAAAATCTCAATCCCTTGCTAAAGCAGGTCCAGCCATTATGTGCCAGTGTTATTAGAGTCACTCTAGCTCACTGCTTTGTGACCATAAATAGGACTGCAGTGGGAATGGCAAGGAAGCTAACGTTTGCAGAGGGTCTTTCTGTGCCAGATGGTGCACCAGGGCTTCACATGTGATCTCACTCTACAATCCTGATAAATTTGAATCGATTTATCCATTTCTGCAGATGAAAGCACAGGAATTCAGAGAGGGTTAATTATCTTGCTCAAGGGCACAGAGCTTGCAAACAATAGAGCCAACAATGAAACCCATGTCTGTGTACCTGCAAAGCATGCATTATTTCTACCAAATTATGTTGTCATAAGAATTTTTGTGATTTGATCATAGGAGAACAAAAAAGAGGCTTCACTGCTCCTTCAATAGCTCCCCCTCTCTGTCTACTGATGCAAGACTTCCACAGAAAAATTTCACGAGATACATGAATAATTCAGTGTTTATGTAAATCTACATGTTACCTCTCAGCAATATTTGCATTTAAAGGAAGCCCTAATTGGAATAAAAATATTTGTATCATATTTTTGTTTTGTTCACTGTTTTATCCCAAGTGCCTGGAACTGTGCCTGTATATTGTAGAGATTTCAGCACATCTTTACTAAAAACATTAAGACAGTGTCAATCTTGGATAGTGCGGAGGAAGTTTCTAGGGGTGGAGGAATGTCAAATTTGGGTGTATTATTTTCTGAAACCCATGAAATCACGCACTTTAGGCAGTGGTTCACAGTGTCAATAACATTGAATCTTTGTCTTTAAGCAATGGTGACAGAAACGTCAGGGGCAAGGCCAAGGCAGACAGGGCAATGCAAAAAATGAAGAAATTAAAAGCAAAAGAAGGAACAACGAGGAGAAAAATATGTAGGAAAGGAAACAGGAAAAGTATGCCTCTTTCTCTGCTCATACTCTGCAATGTCGATCATATTCCCTTCCAGTTTTCTTTTGGAGCAACGCAGGGCCCTGAAGGGTGAATGGGATCCAGGCAAGGAGGACTGGATATCCAGGATGCTATGCTCTGCGGGCTGGATTTGACCACTAGAGGGCAGCAGCGGCCAAGCATCACCTATGCCTTCCTTATCAACTTCCTGGGGCCGCAATTCCTTAGAAGAGCCCAGGATGGGGGTGGGGAAAGGGAGAGCAGTAGTGAAGGTGGAGGGTTGTACAGGGCTGCAGCTGGGGACGGGCTGATCTGTGGGAGAAGGGGGATTCTGGTGGTGATTTTGGAAGACAATAGGGCTCGATAGGGATTTGAGCTAAACTCCTTGTAGTTTTTAAGAGATCAAGGTGACTTAGACCGAATGTAGACAAGAATATATCATTGTCCAGCTCTGATGGACTGTGAGCTCCACAGAGGCAAGAATTGCTGGAGAATTTTATGAGTCAACTTAATTGGGACACAGAATGCTCAGATTAAGTGTTACCCGGTATGTCTGAATGTGTCTGAGAGTGTTTTCGGCTGAGATTAGTGTTTGAGTTAGTAGATTCAATAAAAGAGATAGCTTTCCCCAATGTGGGTGGCTAGCACCAGTCCACGACAGACTGAACAGAATAAAAGACAGAGGAGGGAGGAATTCTTCCTCCTCCTTTTTTCTCCCATCTCGTTATACTTGGACATCTCTTCCCTTTTCCTCAGGCTGGGATTTATACTGTCAATTCCTTTGGTTCTCAGATCTTCAGACTCAGACTGAATTATACTACCAGCCCTCCTGGGTCTCTGGCTTGCAGATGGCAGGTGGTGGGAGGTCTCAGCCTCCATAATTGCATGAGCCAATTCCTCTACTAAATATATCTATCTATGGGGTAGAGTTTAGTCAATCAAAAGGAATCTTCAAGCACCTAATACAGTTTTGTTGACTATAGGCAATATGCTGTACGGCAGACCTCTATAACTAATTCATTTTGCACAATTGTAACTTCTTACTAATTGAACAACAGCACCTCACTTTCTCCCCACATCAGCCCCTATAAACCACCATTGTATTCTCTGCTTCTGTGTTTGTGGTCCGACTATACCTATTCTGGTTCTCTCTTTTTCCTGAAATACAAGACAATTTTTAAAACCTTGATAATTATGGGCAGTGGTGCCTTCTGCTTCAAACAACTGTCAGTATCTCTGATGATTTTTACAGGGTTTCTGTCTACTGTGACAGAGGGATTTTTCCTGAGGACAAGACCAAGTCACACATTTCCTCATGAAAGGTTGTCCCAGGAGTCAGAAGATTGGAGAGTATTTTAGGAGAGACATTCAGGCTGTAGCACTCCTAACCCTCTCATGGAGAGATGGTAAGCACAGCAGGTAAGAACATACCTGGCTTGGACTAGCTGTGCAGTAGAGGGTCAATTCAGGTTAGCCTGTATCCTTACTGTCTTTCATTGATCTGAAAAGAGAACAGTTGTTCATCCCTCCTGCTGATGGCAAGGATAAGATTAGCCTGAGAATAAGCAGAATGGAAGCAATAGATTTTTATGGAGGAGGAGACGAGCTTTGAGAAGAAGAAAATAATGGGTTGAGCAGGAGAAGAAGAAGAGAGAGTACAGTCAGAAAATGGAAGGAAAGAAAGGACAAAGAATGATGAAAGAGGAGGAGAAGAAGGATTGAGGAAATGTACTATACAAGGCATTTTAATGCCATGGAATGCTCCTAATAGTACAGTCCTCCAGCCTGTATTTCTCAGCACCAAATCCCCTGGCCTTAAATGACTCCTTTTATGTGCTTAGTCAGGTTGTGCTTAGCAACCTGAAGTGTTGCTTTTATTTTCATAATCTACCCCAAATCTGAAGTTGTTGTTGTTGTTGTTAGGTGCCATTGAGTCGTGTCCGCCTCATAGCAACCCTCATAGGGTTTTCAATGGCTGATTGTTTTGGGATTGCTTCAGGAGTGGATTGCCAGGTCCTTCTCCCATTTTTGCGGTGCTGGGAATCGAACCTGGGACCTCAGAAACTGCAGAGCAGAGCTCTACTGATTGAGCTAAATCTCAGCCCCAAATCTGAAGTAGAGGTATTAAAATGTAAACAAAATAGTCAAAGAGTTGCCCAAGGATCCTAGTTAATTATTACTTCCCATTTTTTAGTACTCTTGTTGTTGTTGTTAGGTGCCGTCGAGTCAGTATCCGACTCATAGCGACCCTCATAGGGTTTTCAATGGCTGACTGTTTTGGGATTGCCTTGGAGTGGATTGCCAGGCCCTTCTCCCATTTTTGCAGTGCTGGGAATCAAACTCGGGACCTCAGAGACTGCAGCACAGCGCTCTACCAACTGAGCTAACTCCCACCGCAAAATCTGAAGTAGAGGTATTAAAATATAAACAAAATAGTCAAAGAGTTGCCCAAGGATCCTAGTTAATTATTACTTCCCATTTTTTAGTACTCTTAGCAAATGATAATACTAATCTGTACAGATCACTTATTTGAAGCTCATTTATCTATTTAATCCCCACTCTTTCTTGGTCAGGTAGATGAACTAGGCATCATTATTCCAGAAGAGAATGGATGCCCAAGGGATAGTGCTGTAATTATAAAACTCACCATTTGGCTAAGGGATGGAGCTATCCATTTATGCATGTTTCCATTTGTGGCATGTATATGTGCCCTACTTTCTCTCTTCTCTATCTTTGCTAATGTCTCTCTTTTAGTTTAAAACACGTGCTAGTCATATCCATTGATTTTTCTATCTAATGTATAAAATATTTTCAACCTGATTGTATAAAGGATACAAAATATAAAAGGAAATTCTTTGCTTTTATAGAGATGAGTCACTGGACTGTCCATCCACCATGTGCCAAAGCTATGCTAGATGTGTTCCATTTAATTCTCACGCTTACGTGAGAATTAAAGCGTGATCATCCTAATTTCTTAGATAAGGAAGCTCAGAGAATTTGAATAATGTGTCCGTGGAGGTCGCATAGGTAGTTAAGTAGAGGAGCTGGAACTTGAACACAGATTTCATTGGGCCAAGGCTGTCTTTCCTTCATAGCATGTTGTTTTTAGAGGCAAGGAGATAATATTACACCTATAAAAATAAAAGGAACAAACCAAGTTCACTGCTCATCTTCTTAGACCTACATGTTAGTCAAACCAAGCTAAGTGTCCTTCCTGAACAATGTTCATTCTCTATCTTCTCTACTTTTTCTCATGCCTTTCTTTATCTTGAAATACCCATTTTTGTCCTCCCCAACACCTGCTACTCAGGCGTTAAGACCCAGCTTAAATGTCATCTCTTTTGTGATGTTGAAATCTGCTCCCATTTTTTCAACAAGATGAATTCTTTCTTCTTAAAACTTGTGTTTTTCCACTTAAGATAATTTTTCTGGTTGCTTTTTACTTCTCTTAGTGTAACCTCTAGAGGATCCTTACCTCCTGGTATTTGTATCTTCATGTTATCACCCCTCCTTGATACATGGGCTGGATTTTTAAATTCTTCTCTAATTAATAGAATATGGCAGCAGTGATGGGATGTCAATTTTGATACTAGCTAACGTAAAGTCTGTGGCTCCTATGTTGAGCGCTCTTTTTTGCCTCTTTTGGATCTCATACTCTGGGGGAAACAAGCTGCCATCTAGGAGGCCCAGGTGTCAAGGGATCAAGGTCCACGTGAGTGAGGCTGGAAGTTGGTGCCCCCAGGGGAGCTTCCAGATGAGAGTGCAGCTCCAGCAGACAGCTTGGGGGCCATCTCACGGAGGCTTGGAGCCAGCAGCAGCTGGCTAAGCTATACCCAGATCCTGACTCACAAACATGATGGTGGCTATGGTCTGAATGTGTTCCCTGAGTTCACATGTAAGGAATGTAATTCTCAATGCAATGGTGTTGCCAGGTGTGGCCTTTAAGAGATGATGAGGCCATGAAGGCTCTATCCTTATCAACAGGTTCATAATGCTGTCATGGGAGTGATTTGTTATCTTGGGAGTGGGTCCTCCTCCTAAAAGGAAGAGTTAAGTCCATTCTTTCTCTTTGCTCTTTTGTCATGGGATGTGCAGCAGAAAGATCTTACCAGATGTGGCCACTAGATTTTGGACTTCCCACCTTCCAGTACTTTGAGTGAAATGAATTTCTGTTTTTTATAAATTGTTCAGTCTTTGGTATTCTGTTATAGCACACAATACAGAGTAAGACAGTGATATAATAAATGTTTATTGTTGTACCACTGCCTTAGTTATGCCACTGCCTTTCAGAGCAACTTATTGTGCATCAAAAGATAGCCAAGATAGTCTTGGTAAGCTGTTAATTGCTTGTAGGCCAACTCTCCTTCTTCTTTATCTTCTGTTTGCACTGTCTGCCAGGACATCTTCCATCAGTGGCAGGAAGAAACTCTTACATTTACGCTACTGATTTGGGAGGATTTGCAATACAAAGGGATCTTATTGGAATTGGTATCATCCCTTTTGGATAGCAAAGAAAGTGCTGTCCTAAATTCATTAGTGGCCTCTGTAAGGGAAGCTTGGTTTAGGAAAAAGCCCAAAACATCTAGTTTTGAAATATCAGGAGTCTTGTCTCACAAAGGCAGCATCCAACATCATGCTGATTGAGGAGCTGTCTTTTCTTCACAAATTATTAGATTTGATTGTCTGCAAAGAAAAACTGCTTAACTTGGCATATGCTTATTTCTCAGATAAACTGGAGAGGAAGTCAATTGCAATTCTCCCTGACAGGGTAAAGGAAAACAGAATTTGAGCAATGATTTTTGCTTGCAGACCTGGACTAGATCTTGAATTTCCCCCATTCCCTCCCTTCCTTTGTTTGCAACGGAGCACCTCAATCAGCACCTTGATAGAGCCTGACAACTCTAGTGTTTAATCCACACAAGAAATTGCCAAGAATCCTTCTCTTTCTAGAGAGGTAGTGCAATTTCCCCAGTGTCTTACTCTGTGTGTGCTATTGTGTCAGAATACTACAGACTGAGTAATTTTTAAACAATAGAAATTTATTTCTCATGGTTCTGAGAACTAGAAAGTACACAATCAAGATGCAAATAAGGGAGTGAAGTCTGATAAGAGACCAGGCCTGGCTTCCAAGACGATTCTTCAATGCTGCATCCTCTGGAGGAGAGAAACCCGGCAGAAGAGGGGAGAAGAGCCAATCCTTCTCTAAACCATTAGCACCAAGGGAGAGCACTGGGATGGCTTAGTGAAAGGAGGGATTACTTGAGTGGAGGAAGAGGCTGAGAGATGGTGAATATGTCTGTATTAAATTTTTTCTCAAATGTCAGCAACTGTGTCAGTTAACTTTCCATTGCTGTAACAACATACCTGAGAAAAATCATCTTGAAAGGAATAAACATCTACTTTGGTTCAGGGTTTTGAAGATTTCAATCCATGACACTTGGCCCTATTGCTTTTGGGCCTGTGGTGAGGCAGAACATCATGGCGGGAGCATGTGAGAGATGAAACCTGTGCACCTAAGGGTGGGTGGGAGGCCAAGACGGGAATCCCAATAGCCACCACCAAGTCATGCCCAAGTGGTCTAACTTTTTCCCACTGGGGCCCACCTCCTTAAGTGTCCACCATCTCCTAATAGTGCTACCAGCTGGTGACTATGCCTTTAACACATGTCCTTTGGAGGATATTTAAGATTCAGCCCATAATGGCAACCATCAACTCTCTTCCTAGGCACACAGAGGAAGGCTGAAACTTGTCTTTTTCTCCCAGAACCATCTTGCTCTTTTGACAGTTCCTTCACCATTAATCAAGGATTCTGTGTATCTCCACAGGGTCCCAAGAACATGGGCAGGTTAGGTGAAAGGGACCCAGGAAGGCGTGGCTGCTGTAATACTTCCTGAACATCATGGAGGAGGTCTGGAGGAGCAGAGCTGAAGGACTCCCTGAACCTGCACTTGTTCCTTCTGTCCCCCATCCCCCACCCAGCTCCAGAGATTTTTGGGAGGCTTCTTATTAGATGAATTCTCCAGCTTCTTATTTTGTTGTAGATTTGTGAGCTACAATTTCTGGACCAGCTCCTGGCTGTTAGCACAGAAGGAACCTATGAGCTGGCTGTGGCCCCACATATTCCAAGGCATAAAGAACACACTATGAAATCCCTTATTTCTCTTCCTAGGACAGTGTTCCCTAAGTGGAGGCTTTAGCGCTTTAGGAATGTGCATCTCTAGAATGAGTCTGTGGCATGAATAATTAAACAAAAATTAAATGCTTTATAGGTTTTTGGCTTTAGTTCTGAGTGTATAGGGGCAAACCAAGCAGAGGCAAGTTAATTTATTTTCAAAAGTTAACCCTAAAACATGCCGATGAAAAGCCTTTATTTTATCTTGCTTTGTGAGTTTTCTCTCACTGCTTTAGCTGCAGTCACCATGTAGGGAAAGAGATGTTCTATTTTTTTCAATATGTTCTCATTTGTTTCCTGCCAATATTTTGCAGTATTGTGAACATATTTGGTGTGTGTATGTGTGTGTTTTAATTAAATCAGGCTTTGTCGGGCTAACAAGTCTCTTGTTATTGGCAAGTCTGGAAATACTAATGTAATGTGCTACTTATTGATGATAGAAAGTTAAGGGATAAGATATTTTGTGGGGCAAAAATCTCATAACTTTCTGTCCCTTATGAAGGATCTTGTTAAATTGATTACCTCAACACTGATCATAGAAAGGAGAGCTTTTCCAGAAAAAATTTAAAAAGAAGGAAAGAAAAAGAATACAGCTATGCAACAAACTTCTTTAACCTAAATAAACACAGATGGAAGGAACAATCCACAAGAATTATCTTCATTATTCCACAGCCAACAGCAAAGACTTATATCCCATTATGGAAATGAGCAACCCTTTGAACTTTGCAATGTACACTGTCAGGCATCAGCACTTAAGGCTTAGGCAAACAGCGTTGTACAATTGCTTTGGGGAGTTGCTAGGATAATACCTCGGCTTGTATTTCTGAGTAGGCTTGATCCTGCCTTCCCTGCCTGCATTTCCCAAAGCAGAGGCTAGAAGACAAATATGGATCAAAAGTGGACTCTTAGGAGTAACAAGTCATACTTCTTTCTGTGCTTTACTCCTTGTTTTTGTTGGTAAGTAGTAGATGGACATGGAGAGAGGTGATTTACCCTGTCAAGTCATGGCAATACCAATTATTATAAATCTTTATTAACTCCTTTGAGCTCATCTTCAGAATATCCCAATACTCAGACTGAATATATGTGCAACTCATGTAAACATCGGAAAGAACTGAGTGGAAACAGTGTCCCACAGAGGAAACCACATACCTTTGGAGTCAGGTGGACCTGGGTTTGGATCTCAACCCTGTAACCTACCTTGAGCAAGTTATTTGTCTTGCAGCCCATGTTTTCCCATTTGCAAAATAGGTGATATAATGAGGACAGAAGTATTGTGCCCCAAGTGTGAGTATCTGATGAAGAGAAAATAGTAAATGCAAGGTTCCAAGGAATGATCAATCCAACCAAATTGTTGTTGTTGTTGTTAGGTGCCATCGAATCAGTGCTTGACTCATAGTGATCCTATGTATAACACGTGAAACACGATTGTCAGTACTTTTCTGCTCTTCATAGGGTTTTCAGTGGTTGATTGTTTTTTGGGAGTGGGTTGCCAAGTCCTTCTCCCAAGCCTACAGCACCTGGTTTTCCCAGGCAGTCTCCCACCCAAGTACTAAACAGGTCTGACCCTGTTTAGCTTCTTTGATCTGATGGGTTCAGATGTCACAGTGGTATGGCTGCAGACTATCCAATCAATAGGATTATTTAAATGACTAAATATGTTTTCTTCTTTTTTCGGGACCAAGGTGCTGAACCCAGGACCTTGCACATACTTTGCAAGTGTTCTGCCATGGGCTGCACCTCCAGCTACACACACACACACACACACACACACACACACACAAATACATTTTTTAAAAATTGAGACCAGGTCTTGCTAAGTTATACAGACTACTTCTGGCCTCAGACCTGCGATCCTTCTGCCTCCTCCTCTCCTCCCCCAGAGTCATTGGGATTATAGGCATGAGCCACCGTGCCCAGCTCTGAATATGTTTAGTTTTAACGCTAAACTACCTGAAAAGTTCAATTGAAAATCTGATTATATATGTGCAGACATGACCTTTTAGTGAAAAAAAGAATGAGTCAAAGCAATTATTGGCTATGATGGGATGTAATGTTCACCATAAATACTTGGTTTATTGTCTACTTTCTCATTTATTAACTTAAGACATTAGCTACATTTTTAATTTTTGAAGACCTTAATTGGGCTTGAGAGAAACAAAATGCCTCTCTGATTTTCTAACCTGATAACCATGGAAGAGTCTGCAGCCATACCACCCTGGCATCCAATCCTGTCTGATCTTAGAAACTAAGCAAAATTGGGCCTGGTTAGAGCTTGGATAGGAGGCCGCCTGGAAATATTGGGTGCTGTAGGCTTGAGAGAAGGACCTGGAAGCCCACTCCTGAAACAATCAGCCACTGAAAATCCTATGAATAACAGAGAAGCGCTGACCATAGTGCTGGGCAAAGCACAGTGTTGGGGAGTGTTTTGTTCTGTTGTACATAGGGTTTCTATGAGTCAGACCTGACTCAAGGTCACCTAACAACAACAACAGCAACAACAACTATGGACGATTTTGAGTATATAAATAAGATTAAGTCAAATATGTTATTTACTTATTTAGTTTTGGGATATTGTTTATAATTTAGACACATCACAGAGGTTAAAACAAATTCCACATTTCTCAAGTGGCACGTTCTTAGAAACTCAGTCATACCTTGTTTCCCAGCCTCCTTTGTTGTTAGCAGAGGCCATGTGACTAAGTTGCAGTCAATGGATTGTGAATGGAAATATTATTATGTCCCATCCTCCTGCCTGGCTCATCAAACCATGTGCTCTTTCATGCTCCTTTTTTCCTTCCAGCTGGCTAGAGTACAGATGATCAGGGAAATCTTGGAAGCTGCGTGTTGAAGATAGCAAAGCCTGTTCCCTCCACCAACCCACTCTCTGAGAAACTACTTAGAAGTGGGTCAGCATAGTGATGCATTCATTTTTCAGTACTGTTAAGTAAGATACAAACTTAAATTACAATCAGTATACATTTTTGACTCTTATTTGTTATGGTTAGCTTACCCTATTACTCACATTCTATTACCAGAGATGGAGGATACCTCAGGTCTTTTATCTCAAAATATTAGGCCTTTGTCAGTAAAGGGATGCCTACTGGTTTCCATGAAGCAATTGGGACTGAGCAAAGGCAGAAAGAGGCATGAAAGGTATTTAGTATATTGCATAACCACATTTTCTTAGCTGACACTTCATAATATTCAAGGTTCTTTTCAAGTTCATTGAGACTGTTTCCTTTTGTTCTTCGCATGGAACTCACCAAATTAAATGTATGAGTGAAAATTACCAAGGTGGTTACTTCTGTCTGTTTTTCAGGATGATATAAGGAAGAGTTACAAGATTGAAGCAGAATTTCTGGATAAGTGGAAAAGTGGTGCAGAAAAGGTGAGTGTGGTGACGCGCGTTTGTAATCCCAGCGACCTGGGAGTCAGAGGCAGAAGGATCGCACCCTGTCTCAAGATAACAAATAAAATGGGGCTGAGGATGCAGCTCAGTGGTAGAGGGCTTGCAATGTATGAATGAGGTTCAGCCATCCAGTACCACAAAAAAGGGGTGCAGAGAAAAGGAGAAACCGTGTAAGTTCACTAGGTATTGGTAGCATGCTAAGATGGACAGCTGAATAAAAGTCAAGGTGTTAAGAAAGCAAGCAAGCTTGTATGAGTGCTGGAAGTGATGTCAAGGAGAAGATCAGATATGTGATGTTGGCAAACTGCTAAAATTTTCTGGGCTTAGTTTTCTAACTATGAAAGGGGATCTGACCAATGATTTCTAATATCCCTTAACTCTAAATATATTTGATTCTAAGTCATATGAGTAAGAATTCAGAGCTATACATACTGCTACAATACGATAAATGTCAGAATTGCTCCCAAACACTCCATGGCTCATTAATATACATTTGTAATGCCATTTTTTAGGGATTGGTGGTGATGCTCAGTGACATCTTATGCAGATCCACATGGGCAGGGTGTCTGGGGTAGCAACATTCAATTTTAATTGAAACAAAGCAAAGTAGCAGCTGTTTGGCATTAGTGGGAATTTTAAGCCTATATTTCAATTCCAGCAAAGGAAGCAAACAAAAGTTAAAAAACATTTTAAGCTAACCAGTCTGAGACACTTAAGGCCATCTGCATTCTCTCTGTAAGTGGCCATCACCTGGAACACACCCTCATTTTCCTTTAAAACCAGAATTGACAATGATGTACAGGAGGAAAAAAAAAACACATTGACATTCAAAATACTGAATTCTTAGCTCATCTCCAGTGCCCTTGGTGTAATTATAAGCTATTTGTCTCAGCCTGTTTTCCATTATAGCTAAGAATATCATAACAGGAGATTCAAATTTTACATGGTGGTAGCAAAAGTGAACCTTGTTTTCCTATAGCAATATGGTTGAGTTTCATGGTGAAGTTTGAAATGAAAGGCATTCATGTTCAAATGCCCAGACACTGCAACTCTGACACCATAGAAGAGCAAGCATGCTGTGTGATACTGTGCAGCATTTGATCCTGCTGGACTTCTAGGTCTTGCACTATCAATGGAGATATTTATAGCCACCTCATGCCAATGTACTCTTTAAAGTCAGGTAATGCCAATTTTAGATGCTCACACATATCCTGCACTCTGAAGCTGGATCCCATATGTTCTCCTTACACCACTGTCTTCTTGTCCTTTTTGTTTTTTCATAACACATTCATTAAACTAAAAAGTATTTCTTGAGAGGTAGCTGTGTGCTAGACATTTTAATAGGTGCTGGAGATACAGGGGCAAATAGGATAGATTTATTCCCTGCTCTTACTACCTAGTGGAGAAAGACATCAAGCAAGTAAACACAAGTGTAATATATGAAGGGTTGCAAAGCAAGAGAGGGTGAGTTGAGCCTTAATGGATTAGTAGCAATCAGCTCGGTGATAAGGGTAGAGGATGGATTTGAAATAGTGGGGGCAGCTTCGGCAAATGAATCTATACTGACTGTACTTAGCAGACATACATGTGATCCCTCACGGACATTTGTGTTTGTATGTCTTTGGAGACATGAGTCATGGTCTGACCCTGGAGGCTTTTTGTGCTCTTTTTGGGAGTTTGGACTATATACTGTAGGTAAAAGTCATTGTGGGTTTTCACAAGTAAGTCAGAAGACCTTATTATCATTTAGAACGATCAGCAGTGTTGGAAATGGATTTTAGGGAATGTGAGAAATAAAGCAGGGCTTTCATAAGCAGCATTCTGTCTTCTGTGGTGGCAACCAAAGCAAGGAAGTGATCCATACATGATTCTTCCTGATGGAAGACCTGCCTATGAGCCTCCTCCATTTTTGCTGGTTGATATCCAACCATTTTCAAAGCCCAGCCCCAGTCCCAGCCTCTTTGTAGGCCCTCTGCTATTAGAAATTGCCTTTTCCTTTGAAATTCTATACTTCTGTGCTCTCACTGGGCAAAGAGTACAAGCGGCTTGAAATGTTATTTGTTGTTTTTCTCTATGAACATTTCTTCCCCTAATAAACACCAGAAGGATAGGGAGATGTCTATATTTCTTTAAATCTTTAGCATCTTGGACAGTCCCTTGAACAAATCATCATGTTTTATAGCTAGAAGGAACCTCAGAACCCATCCAATACTTTTCATTTGATGGATGACAAACCCGAAGCCCAGAAAAGCAAGTATCTTCCTAGTTCCCTTGGCTGCTAGTTTGTTATCCTCTCAGTTATTCAACAAGGGGATTATTTTTGTAGTTGATGATGATGAATCAGAGATCTATGACTTTATTAGAGAAACAGCCTCCTGTTATTATAGTTTAATGGGTGACATGATTCTTTGAGGATTAAAGGATGAGTCTTGTGCATTAGTACCCTTTTTCATTAACAACAAAAGGCCAAGTTAGTGTACTTTATCTTCCTCCCATGAGAAAGCCCTGCAAATTCTACAAAATGTCTAAGCCCTAAGATGAGATCATGCATTCAATGTAATAGCAGCTGGTAACTGGATTAGGCATGTTTTTCTTTATTTCTTCCTTTCTTTTCTTGTCTTTATTTCTTTTCTCCTGAGAATGGAGCAGAAGCCATTTCTCAGTTGGAGAATAAAATAAGACATAGTTTTTTCTTTCTAAACACCAGGGGTCTTCATGTGGACCCTGTGTCTTTCCAAGGCTATCACAGTGCCTTTAAATCTGGGACAAAGGATGGAGGACATGCAGACTGCAGATTATCTTTCCAATGAGACCAAATGGTAATTTGGAGATGACAAATCTTTTATTAAGATATTTATGCTTAAAACAGGCTGTGAACTGAATATATGTTAAACCCACATGCTATTGTTAGGTTCCATTGAGTCAGTGTCTGACTCATAGAAACCCTAGGTACAATAGGCAAAACACTACTGTCAGTGCTTCTCTGCTATTCATAGGATTTTCAATGGCTGATTGTTTTTAAAAGTGAGTTGTTAGGTCTTTCTCCCAAGCCTACAGCACCTGGTATTCCCAGGCAGTCTCCCATCCAAGTACTAACCAGGCCTGACCCTGCTTAGCTTCTGAGATCTGATGGGATTGGATGTCAGGGTGGTATGCTGCAGCAAACCCACATAAGAAATGCAAATGATAAAATCTATTGGATAGAAGTTAGTGATCTCAGCTAGCTCCTTCTCAAACTAGCCATTTATCACCATAAGAGAATGTATAAAAATTCTATCTACTTGTCTGACTTTTCCAATGCAGTGCAGAATTCTGGATTTTTATGTGAAATATATCAAATCTGAAATGATGTATGTGGCTTAAAATTTAAAATTTTTGTGCAGGCAGATACATCAGCAAGCAAAACACTATCAAACTGGCCTGTCCAGTTAATTTGCAGCTTCTAGTATCAAACCTTTCTGTTCCAGAAACTTACTTTTTGTCACTAGAAACACAAACTAGTAAATCTATTATCAATAAGTTTTTGATATTTTGTGTATTTGTCATATATTAATCAGGACACTCAAGGGGAATAAGTGGCTTTGGCCCAGAACAAACTTTGAGTCTTTCTGGGTAATACAAAAGCACATATAAAAACCCAACTAATCACTTAGTGTAAAGTGAGGCAGCCTGTAGAGTCCTTTAACTCTACCCTTTGATGCCAAGTTACTGATCCTGTATGAGTTACATACTATACTCTTCAAGCTCATATATTTTTCTTTTTTATTAACAATTTTTTAGTGTATATAATAATGGATCTCATATGACATTTTCTTTCTTTCTTTCTGTCTTTCTTTTTTTTTTTTTTTTTTTGCGGTACTGGGGTTTGAACCCATGGCCTCATGCTTGTATGCTTTGTAAGTACTGGACCACTGAGATGCACCCCTAGCCCATTTTTGTCACTTTTTTGAGACAGAGTCTCCCCAGATTACACAGACTGCCTCTGGTCTCGAACTTGTGATCCTCCTGCTTCGACCTCCCAACCCGCTGGGATTATAGGCATGCACCACCGTGCCCAGCTTCATATGACATTTTCATACATGTACATCATTGTACATTGCTCATAGTTACTGCTTCATTACTCTCTCATGTTCCCCCTCTCTCTTCCACTGGTCCCTCTCTTCTTCCCAAGTAGTCCCCTTTCTGCTTTCATGTCTTAAAACTAGAGTTCACCTTTGAGAGGAAACGTGGTATTTGTCTTCTGAGTCTAACTTATTTCAGTTAACATGGTGGTCTCTAGTTCCCTCCATTTTCCCTGCAAATTACACAATTTCATTATCCTTTATGGCATCTATCTATCTATCTATCTGTCTCAGTCATTGTCTTTATCCACTCATATACTAATTGGCCATCTAGATTGATTTCATAGCTCAGCCAGTGTAAATTATGCTGCAGTAAATATGGATGTGCAGGTATCTCTGTGGTATGCTAACTTAGATTCCTTTGGGTATATACCCAAGATTGATATAGTTGGGTTAACTTATTTTTTTCTTTAAATTCAAAACATGCAATCAAGATATACTGATAATCACGGGTGACTGGAATGCAAAGGTTGGAAACAAAGAAGAAGGCCCAGTAGTTGGTCATGGTGACAGAAATGAAGCTGGAGATCGCATGATAGAATTTTGTCAGACCAATGACCTTTTCATTGCAAATACATTTTTTCAACATCATAAACGGAGACTATACACATGGACTTCACCAGATGGAACATACAGGAATCAAATTGACTACATATGTGCAAAGAGACGATGGAAAAGCTCTGTACAAAATGTCAAAACAAGA